>JAAGVU020000083.1:0-19735 GCA_011763525.2 Mormyrus iriodes | reverse complement strand
GTGTGTGTGTGTGTGTGTGTGTGTGTGTGTGTGTGTGTGTGTGTGTGTGAGAGAGAGAGAGAGAGAGAGAGAGAGAGGTATCAATGCACCTGTTGTTGACTCATTTTTAAAGTTGTATTTGGAAATGCTGTTCCTCTATTTCTGAAGAAGTCTGTGAAAAGTGGTCTGAAAGTTGTACAAATGTCACTTTTAGAAAAAAATATATATTATTTTTTTAAACTGTGATTTTGTAGGATTTAATGTGTATGCAGTGAATGAAGCTCTTAAACATGAGTTTTACTGGAGACAAGTTTTAGTAGGTAGAATTAGAATCATTATTCCTGGATTTAGGGGTTTACTGGTTTTCAAGAATGCATTTTTGTTTTGGCTACACAGCACCGTTGTGTTAGTACATACCAGCCCAGCCTGAATACTCTTAGGGAACTGTAATGGGGACATTTGTCTGACTCATAGACATCGTGGCGCAATGTGTTGGATAAACCTGCTGTTAAATAATGAGCTGTCCAACATGGCAAAGAAAAAAAGGTTTTTGATAATTTACGATAATGGTGATGTTCGGCTGATAAATCTGTGCCATATGTTACTGGCCATGCAGAATGTTTCCATTTGAATAATGTGACGGGTTTTCAAAGATTCAACAGTGGTGTCTTGACAGCCTCGTTTTGCGTTTTTAAAAAAGACCTGATTCGATGTTTAAAGAGCTTTAAAGTTTGAGGAAGACGATCACTGTTAATCTATCTCCTTGTTTGATATAATCGAATATATTAGATTTCAAACAAGCACCATATATTATATAGGTGTTTTTTGCAGTGTTGCACAGAAAGGTGTCAAGTTCAGAAAGTAACCCTACAATCAGCCATTGCTAACCTTATTGGTGATGACCGGTCACGTCACTCAAACCACCCGCTGGCCCGACTGTCTTACTACAGGGTGACTTCACAGTATTAAAAATGGTTTTGCATATGTTTTGTAGTTTGATCAAGCATGCTGTTGCAGTAATACTGCAGAGATTCTGACAAATTTATGTTGTAGGTGAATATGTGTCGGTAATGACCTTCAGAATGTGCTTCCATGTGCTGGATCACTCCTCCATTGCACTGTGCTGGACTTTTAAAATGACATCCTGCATTTATTTTGCTAAAGCAGAGATCTGCTTGTTTGATTGTCCCGCTAGGCCTTCTGTTTTTTCAGCATCCCAGGTATGCCTCCGGAAGGCATTCATCTCTTTTCCAGCTGTGATATATCACATTCCTGGCATATTTTCAGCCACATTCCACCTCGCTTTCAGCCTTTTCTAAGCCACTCACCCCCAGCGTTTCCTGGGTTTTCCAGACTTCCTGCTGTGTGTCGTGCCTCATGGAGGATGCTTGGTCCTGTTCACGTTCCCCCAGTCTTGGCCTTATGGCGGTCTGGGCTGCTCTGAACCCACCTCCCCCACAGTGTCCTGTCTGTTATCGGGCGCTTCAGTGCAGACGTGAGCTCTCTCTTGTGGGGCGCCCTGAGCCCTCTTACAGATATATGTGATTCCATCCCCAATGTCGTGTGTGTCCTGGTGCGCCCTGCTGCGTGTCCGGAGTTTACCGTGGTATTTGTTTTCGGAAAATGGGGAGCACACACTCTTTAAATAAAAGTTGTATATACAAAAAACATAATGGGGTAAAATTAGAACCGTTTAGGTGACATTGACACATGGCTGAAACATTGATGTGCGCAAGTTTTTGTTCTATTGTTGAGGGACACCATGTCATTGTTTTCTATGGTCTTGGCTGCCCTGTGTGGGTTTTTTTTTGCCTGCAATTTTATTTAAGGGTCGCAAACTGCAGTATATAGTACTGTGCATAAATTTTAAGCAGCCAAAGAGAATGATGTGAAGTGATTCCCTTGTTGGTGCAACATTATAATATAGTGTCTGTCAAAATGTGTCAGCGCAGCAAATTTAATTAATTTATCAGTTAATTAATTTATTAACTGAGCTGTTGGTAAAATTTAGCAAATACATAGAATAGCTGGGATGCACTGGGAGGACAGGTTTGGAAACTAAAGCGGTGTTCATTAGCAAGCCTACAAGATACCAGTGACTTTCTGGAGAACAGAAGAAATTCCTGTTAGTTTTTAGTGTGTTACTCTTAATTTTAAGAAAACCCCCATGATTGATAAAATTCAGCGAATTGTGACCCTGCCCTGCTTGGGGAGACTGTGGCCCCGTCCTGGAGCCAGGCCTTTGGGGTGGAGCTCGTGCGCAAGAACCTGGTGCCCAGACCTCTCCCCATGGGGTCCAGCAGGGCATAGCCCAACAGGGTAACATGGGTCCACCCTCCAGTAGGACCACAACCTGCAGGGGGGGGGGCGTGGGGTTCGGGTGCAGTGTAGATCATGTGGCAGTTGAAGCCAGAGGCCTCGATGGACCGATCGTTGGCAACCAAATCTGGCTATAAGCACATGGAACATAACTGCAGTGCTGGGAAAGGAGCCTAGGAGTTAGTGTGGGAGGTAGAGGGATACTGACTAGATATAGTTGGACTCAACACATGGCTCGGGCTCTGGAACCAAACTCCTAGAGAGGGGCTGGACTCTATTCCTGTCTGGAGTTGCCCTTGGTCAGAGGCGCCAGGCAGGTGTGGGTCTACTTATAATCCCCCAGTTTGGTGCCAGTATGTTGGAGTTTACCCTGGTAAATAAGAGGGTCTCCTTCCTTCGACTTTGAGTCAGCGGATGAGCTCTGACTATTCTCTGTGCATATGCACCGAACACCATTTCAGTTCAGAGTATCCAGTCTTCTTAAAGACCTTGGATGGGATGCTGGAAGGCACCCCCACTGGGCATGCCATTGTTCTGCTGCTGCACTGTAACGCTCATGTGGGTAATGAAGGTGAAACCTGGAGGAATGTGATTCGGAGGAATGGCCAGCCTGATCTGAATTCTAGTGGTGCTCTGTTATTGAACTTCTGTGTTAACCACAGTTTGTCCATAACGAACACCATGTGGGAACATAAGGGTGTTCATAAGTGCACTTCGCACCAGAGCACCCTAGGCCGCAGTTTGATGATTGATTTTTGTAATCACATCATTGGATCTGCATCTGCATGTTTTGGACACTCGGGTGATGAGAGGAGCTAAGCTGTCACCTGATCACCACATGGTGGTGAGTTGGATCCGATGGTGGGGGAAGATGCCGGATAGACCTGGTAGACCCAAACGCATAGTGAAGGTATACTGGGAGCATCTGGCAGGGGCCGCTGTCTGGGAAGTCTTCATCTCACACTGCAACTGCACACTGCATCCCAAGGCAGTCAAGGAACATTGTGCCTGAATAGGTAATGTTCCAGGGTTTCATTGCAGAAGTGGCTGTGTGGAGCTGTGGCCATAAGGTTGTTGGTGCCTGTCATGGTAGCAATTCCCAAACCAGGTGGTGGACACCAGCGGTAAAGGGAGCAGTCAGGCTGAAGGAGGAGGCCTTCTGAGCTTGGTTAGCTTGTGGGACTCCTGAAGCAGCTGACAAGTACCGGATGGCCAAGCGGAAAGCGACTCTGGCAGTTGCTGAAGCAAAACCTTGGGGGTGGGAGCAGTTTGGTAAGGTGATGGAAAATGACTTTTGGTCGGCCTCGAAAAGATTCTGACAAATTATCAGGCAACTCAGGAGGGGGAAACAGGGCTTTACCCATGCTGTTTACAGCATGGCTGGAGAACTGATGACTTCAAATGGGGATATTGTCAGACAGTGGAAGGAGTATTTGGAAGACCTCCTGAATCCCACTGATACACCTTCCTTGGGGTAAGTAGAGCTGGAAGACTCAGGGGAGGACTTGCCCATCGGAAAATGAGGTCACTGAAGTTATCAAAAACTCTTTGGTGGTAAGGCTCTGGGGGTGGATGAGCCCTGAATTCTTGAAAGTTGTTGTTGTTGGGCTGTCCTGACTGAGGTTGGAGACAGTACCTTTGGATTGGCAGAGTGGGGTGGTGGTCCCAATCTTTAGGAAAGGGGAATGGAGAATGTATTCCAACTTCAGGGGGATCACACTTCTCAGCCTCCATTGGAAGGTATATGCTGGGGTACTGGAGAGCTGGGTCAGGCGGAAGAATGCAGATTTGAATTGAGTTTCCTGTGTGGAGTGTCTGGGCTCGGCCTTAGAGATAGGGTGAGGAGATCGAAGTAGAGCCACTGGTCCTCCGCATCAAAAGAAGCCATTTCAGATGGTTCAGGCATCTATCTAGAATGCCTCCTGAATGCCTACCTGGAGAGGTGTTTCAGGCGAATCCAACCGGGAGGAGGCCCCGGGGCAGACCCAGGACACGCTGGAGATATTATATCTCTCGGCTAGCCTGGGAATGTGTTGGTATTCCCTCGGTGGGGCTGGAGGAGGTTGTGGGTGAGAGGGAGATCTGGGCATCCCTGCTTAGTCTGCTGCCCCCGCAACTCAATCCCGAGTAAGCAGCAGATAATGGATGGATGGGATGGAGATGAGAGAGATTGGTCTCGGTCTGAATGATAAATCTGTTGTGCATTGTGCAGTATGCCTTGGTCACTATTTCTATACCAGATACAGCCATGTGTACTTCATGACATTGTGAATGGCACAGTTTTGAATGCATTGGCTTGAATTTTTGTTGCATATTGTGTCGACAGTTTTGTGGGTGTCCATGGAATACCTCAGATGCTAATGAAGGTGCACTTTGTGCTATGTAGAGCATGATGGTAGAGAGCCACATGTGTTCTACAAAGAACAACATTCATATGAGCAATGACACACCGTTATTTATTGACCAATAAACTTTTGGAAACCCATGCTGAGGGTGTGAACACTATTTGAGAACAAAAGAATATATATGTGGAGAGAGTGTAGGCAGCCTAGTTCTCAGTGGTGCTCCAAGCTGTACTAAATCAATGGTTTTGCTTGTTTCAGTTCTGTCAGCCTGGAGGATGGAGCTTATCTTGCAAGCGGAAGGAGCCCACCTTCTTCACCGTGGTACTGACTGACATCGACTCCAACAGACACTACTGCTCCTGCCTGACCTTCTTTGAGGCAGAGGTCAACCTGCAGGTGAGAGGCCAATGGTCCAGCACCACTGCACATCCAATAGATTTGTTATGTCAAAGGAGACTTCTGAGATCATACTCAAAGGAAAAAAGTCTATATATAACTCTGTAACCCCACTGGGAAATCTATGGATGGCTTCAGTTACTCACTTGGTCTGGAAAAGGCCAGTGGAGAACATGTTCGCTATCAAAAGAGTGATGAAAAACAGTCAGGCGTTTTGACAAATATTCTGCATAGTTTTCCGTTCACTTTTTTGAACATTTCTTTTTGTTTACTTAGTTCATTTTCTTGGAACTTAATCCTAATGACTCATCACCAAATTCACATTTGCCAAAAGCATTTAAATTCCCTGTGGTGGACTGCCATCTCATCTAGGGTGTATCCCACCATTCAACAGCCGTTTTTTCCCTGGGATGGGACCTCAGACTACTGCATAATGGAAAGAAAATAGAATTTAAATTAACCATAAAATTAAAGAGGACATGCCTAAAAATTGATTTGCTCCATGCTGTTTGCACCTTTATACAGGTTATGCTAATAGAAAAACAGAGTAGTAGAGTTAAAAAGACTGTTAGTCTTGGTATTAGCTTGCCGTTTCCCGTCATTTCTTTAAGATTAAAAACTGTACTCGCACTTCAAGCACCGAACAGCTCATCTTTTAGGGAGAACTGTGGGCACACTGTGGAACAACTACCATGAACAGGTTTGACAATGAATACATGAGATTTTTTCCAATTGTTATCCTGAGGGAAGCTTAGTTATATTAGCTGGTCTTTATTCTGTTTTACAGACTATTCTTAGATGACATCAGATGCCACACTATTTTCTAAAAGAGCTGTACTGAAGTAATGTGCATGGTAATGGATATATAAAAGTCACTGGTTGAAATTTAGAATATTTCTTTGTGTTTTTGACTTCCGTTACCTTTGTGTCTTAAACCTTGTTGATGGTGTGTGTTTGAGGCTGGCGGCTGCCTTCTTCGTTTTGTTCTGCAGTGTTCCCAAAGTACACTCTGTTACCTGTAAATGTTTGCTTCAGTGCCTTGCAGGTCTTAACCCAGGAAAAAAAAATCATCAATTTATCAACTTGCGTAGACTTTAATTCCGAAGTTATTTACAGTCTGTTCTGCTACCCCTCTGGGGCCGGCAGAGAAAGCCCTTGTTAAAGATGACAAATGGTTACTGCACGCACTAATGCTACTGCTATTACTTTGGATTATTTAACAGTGGCTGCCACTCCAGTTTATTATAACGTCCCTTTTTGGTTTTGTTCTCTCACAGTGGAGCTGACAGAGTTTTTTATTGATTTCCTGTCTGAGAGATGTTGTGTGACAGCGCTTCTGGTCATGGTTCCACTGGAAAGTACCGGCTCCTTGATGTTAAAGCAGTGAAGAGAATAGAATGTTTTCACGTTGTGGGCAGCGTAACACAAGCTCCCAGTCTACACAAATACAGTTTATACAGCTGCATTTTAAATGATATCCATCAGCAGCAATTAATGCAGCGATAATTAGTTAATCTCCCCTGTTAACCTCTTGCTAATATAATGGACTGCACAGCATCATGGATGTATTGAATTGTCCCCTCAATAAACATAATTGAATCAAATTGCCTTGGGGCAAATGATTCACACCCCTAGCGACAAAACATAAAGATAAATAGGTCTGGGCTATTCTGCTTTTTAAATTTAAGTGCAACTGGTTCTAAGGAATAACAGTGTTATTAAGCCTAAAACATGAGAAGCACCGGGCAGCCAAGGGCAGAAGACATCACAGGCACACCTAGTGGACCCATGGGGAGAAACCTGCCCAGCACACACAAACTCTAAACCAGTGTTTCTCAAACCCGATCCTCAGGGACTCCAAGCCAGTCCATATTTTTGTGGACCATGTGGCAGTGAGGTGGGAGGCAGCAAAAATATGGGCCGGGTTGGGAAACCCTCAGCAGCAGAGGTGCGACTTGAACCCCTGGCAGCGCTGCCCACTGAACCACAGGGCTGCCAGGCCTCCTGCTGTTTTATGAGCTTTAAAGCAGGGCTGCCCAACCCTGCTCCTGGAACCCTACCCTGGCACCCTGCAGAGCTTAGGTGCAGCCCTAATTTAACACACCTAATACAGATAATGAATGAAGGAGCATCCATATTTGAACCAACTTAGCTTCAACATAAACTTTACAAGATTTTCTGTGTCATATCTGTGTATTTCCCCATGCAAATTGCAACAATCCAAACAAAAAAAAAACTTTCTTAATGTTATTTAAATGGTTTTAAATGTTTTGTTTTTATTTTCTAAATAATCACATCTTCAGCAGGATTTTACTCCTGTTTTGCTGATCTTGAACTTCGGCCCAGCTTAGCTGTTTTAGTATTCGTATAAGTATTAGTATTTTTATTTTATTTTATTTTTTTGCAGTTCCAGCTTTTCAAAATGAAGAGTACGGACAGCCTCTTCAGGACTGCATTAAAACCACATCTCACTTAAGCATAGAGCACTTCATCATTTTATTAAAGCACTAAAAGTTAGTTTATGTCTAAATGCATCTAAATTAATTTTGCTCCATTTTTCTACCTAGGGCTTGTTTTACCGTTGAAAAGCAGTTTTTTGTGTTTGAGCTATTGAATATCTCCTGTAAGTCACTGGGTTTATTACGCTGGCAAGCATTACATGAACTGCAGTTGGTATATAAGATGACTTACCTGCATAGATATGTAAAGGTCATTCTCATTCCTCAGCATCCTGCTAATGCTTTACACTTTTACAAACCTATTCTCCTGAATGCTTCATCTCTCGCCACATTTTTATTGTTTTTCTCTTTATTGAAAAATCAACAACTGTATGCAATCATTGGCATGAATGACTTTGCACCTTTTTGCTGCCCCTAAATGCCCAGTGGGACTGGTGACTCTGACTTTCAGCTATCATGTCCCAAACCGTGGGTGAGGAAAAACTCCTTTGAAAGCTCTCTCTCTGTTTCTGCTTTTGACTTTATTGGCAGTTAATTTTACTATGGGGAGTTTTATATATTAATTAATTTTGAATGTTCTTGGCAGCGCTTGTTTTTGTGAAGATGATGCAGCTGGGTTAAAAGTTTTGGCTGCTCCACCAGCCTTTTTTATTGTTACTAATTATAACGTGCAGAATTTATTTGAGTTTCTTAAATCTGTATTCACTCTGTGATTCTTAGTAAAGACTATTTTCAGTGTTTAATATTTACGTGCCAGATTTCATGTCAAATTATGTTAGATAACCTTCCAAAACTGAAATAAACAAATATGACATTCTTTTGCATGATAGTAATGAAAAATTCCACCAAGGCTACCATCTGTGTAACACGGGTATAGCATTTTCCCTCTTTGCATTTTTTAAGTAGTTAATTTGTATTAATTGGTTCTTCTGCCGTGCCCTTCCTTCCCTGAAATAGCTTTCCAGGTGTTGACCGAGTCAGAGGGGACTCCACTTTATAGTATCTAAAAAAGTCAGACATTTTTGGAGGGAGGGAATTTAAAAATCTCTCAGTGTTGGCAAAGGTGACCCCCCCACCCCCCAGGCTAGGCCTGTAACAGCTACTCAAGTGGCATGTTGAATAAGCTTGGGGGGTGGAGGGGTCAGACTGCAGTTCCTACTCAGGAACATGACACGAGAGCCTGAGACACCGCCATGGGAGCCCAGGTCAGAGGCTTGCATTTTCTTCTGTTTCCTGGCTATTTAGCTTTTTGCCAGGGCCCTGTTTGCCCAGCTTTGTGGGGGGACAGAGCAGGCGGCTGTTGGTGAACTCAGTGGTTACATCCTGGACCTGTACCAGGAAGGAAAACATTGCAGTCAATCCTGCAGTAACTGGACCTCTGCCATCCCTTTGGGTCATGTCAGCATGGTCTGCTTGGAGACTCCATTATGTGAAGTATGCTGCCACCCTAGTATATTAGAGCAAGACCTTGTCTGCTCTGGCTTTTGGGATAAAGCATATTCAGGTAATTGCTAATCACTACTGTAGTTCATGTCCAACTAGTTTTGCCCTCCACTCCGTCTTTTACAGTGGACCAGGCACAACTTACTTCGACAAATAAACCAAATCCGAAAGCAGGGAAGGGAAGGTATGAGTGTTTGGTAATGCCAGCCACTCTCTTTCTTTTAGGGACAGAAGGCTGGGGAGAGAGACGGGGATGAAGATGGTGAAGAAGTGGATGGTTTGATTAAGCCCGCTCAAGTGTTTGCACCTAAAAGTCTTATCCTGGTATCCAGACTGGATTCCCCTGATATATTTCGGGTAAAGTTAAAGTATTTTAATTTTAAATACATAAGCTTCATATTTGTAATCAACTGCCATACTGTGTGTAGCTGTCCGGTCACTGAGAAACATTTAGTTTTGAATATTTTATTTGTCCTTCTAAAAAAAAAAAGCAAAAATCCCATTAAATTCCGCGGCAAGTCCACTGTAAGACGTTGAAGGTAGTCATAGGGGTTTGTATGCTGGGCAGGGATAGACCTGAGAATTTGTGAGCTATCTCTTTCTGGGAGTCAAGCGAGATGACAGCACTTTTAGAGTATTGGCCTGAGTTGCTCCCTGCAGTGACTAACGGGCAGGATAATCTCCTTGGAGAAGCTCTCACTCGCCCTTGCCTGTCCCCAGAGACAAACCACGCGACCCGGTGCCATTCGTTCTTTGACTCGTAACAGTACACGCACCAGGCAGATATGATGAAAGCCATGTGCCAAAGAGGGGACTCCGGCCAGTTCTGCCCCCCCCCCACCTTTGTAGAACAGACTGTTTCGTCCAGCCCTAGGAAATCCTGGGTAAAACTAGCAGATGTCACAGTCTAGATCTGAACCAGGATCTGACCTTTAGGAATTGGTCTGTGCTTGGCAATAGCGCAGTGCTTTGTAGATGTCCGTTTTTGATTATAACTCTTTAAACATTTAAAAATGTATTGCACAAATGCCATCCAAGGTACACAAAAATAGTATAGTGTTTTCAGTTATGGAACAGTGTCTGTTGTCTGAGCTGCGAATGAGCTGGGATAGGAAATTAAGGAGAACCTTGCTGAGAAGCTGTGAGTCAGACGGAACAGGTCTGCTTGATGTGTTTGATGAAAAGGCTCACGCCACGTTACAGTATGTTAACATCTCAATCCGCTCGTAGTCTAAAGCTGCACAAATGTCACACCATTGTCAATTTGTTTATTGGTTTGTCTGTTAAAGAAAGCAGTTGTAAACAGAAACTGATCTGATTTCTACATCAGATCAGCATTCAAAAGCGATGTGGTTAAAATATATTCTCACGTTTTTTGCTTTGTTTTCTAAATCTGCATAATTAGAGATTTTCATGTCACTCATAACGTGGCACTGTGACGGTTAACTCAGATTTGTTGTATTGGTTTATGGTTTACCTGCAGCTTGTTATACTAACCTCTCCATGACTTCCATCTCTTAAGAAAAAAAAAAATCCATCAACATGTCTGCTGCTTAATGATCTGAGTTCTGGTTTTTGTATTTTCACTAATAATAGATTTATATAAAAACATGCCAAGCATTCTGAAGTAACCCTCTTGTATACATGAGTGTGAAATACATTTTATTTGTAAAATGTACTTTTTTTTTTACCTTGTCACCTTTTACCTGTTCTGAGTTTGCGTCAGTAGCCAAATTTAGTTGTTGATATTGTGCTTGCTTTGTGGTTGAGTGTACATGCTAAGTCTTGTCCGTGCCTCAATCGCAGGGCTGCCTGGGTCTGATCTACACAGTATACATAGACAGCCTCAATTTCCCGCTGGAAAGTCTTGTGGCCAACCTGCTTACCTGCATCGTGTCACTGGCTGGAGGATCTCAGGTGAGGCCAACCTAGGAAGCCCACAAATTCTTCTGGTGTTACTTCTGTGTGCTAAGAAGTAAGATCCTGATTTTGACTGCCAATGACTCCACCTGGCATGAATTTGATTAATGGATTTTCTCGACTTATGTAAAAGATGGACTAAGGATTTAGAAATGAAATGGAACACAATCCTTTTCATATTTCCTACGTAGGCCATTTGATGAGAGCTACAGCTTATTTCATATGATTCCACAAATTAATGACAATTAAAAGCTTCATCAACATTTTTCTGTCACTGTTCCTCATGGTAGTTTGCTGAGAGAGTCAGACCATAGCTTGTTTTTCTTGGCCACAGACTCTCGCTCATTCTGGGGAATCCCTATACATTCCCAAGCCAGCTAGGAGATGTAATCTGTCTAGCGTGTCCTGGGTCTTTCCTGCGTTCTCCACCTATGGGGACATGCCTAAAACAGCTCCTTAGGGAGCCATCCAGGTGGCATCTTTATAAGGTGCCCGAGCCACTCATCTCCATCTGAAGGAGCAGCGATTCCATTTTGATGTCCCTCTGGATCTCCAAACTCCTCAGCTTGTCACGGAGAGTGAGTGTGCAGCCCTGTGGAGAAACCTCATTCCTGCCATTCATATTTGCGACTGACTTACTCCCCACTTTACCACTACATAAGAAGTATTACTAGAACTGCATTCTACCATCTACGGAACATAGCTAAGCTTCAGAAGATGCTCTCTTTTTATGATGAAGGAAAACTAATACCTGCCTTTATAACTTCCAGACTGGACTACTGTAATGCGCTTCTTTCTGGTTACCCATCTGGATCCATACATAAAGTTCAGTCAGTGCAAAAGGCAGCCGCCAGAGTTCTTACAAACACTAAAACATTTGACCATATTAGCCCTGTTCTTTGCTGCCTTCCCTGGCTTCCAGTTAAGTCTTGGATTGACTAGAAGATACTGCTATTAACTTTTCATTCCCCCATTCCCCCACCCCTCCTGGGGGAGTGCTGCTTGGAGACCCCATAATGTCAGGATATTCTGCCTGTCCTGCTGCCCGGAGACCCCATAATGTCAGGATATTCTGCCTGTCCTGCTGCCTGCGATGCCTCTGCTACCTGTGGTGACTTTCTGGCCTGCTCGCCCTTCTCCCTGTGATGTCTCTCCTT
Organism: Mormyrus iriodes; assembly: GCA_011763525.2. Lineage (NCBI taxonomy): Eukaryota > Metazoa > Chordata > Actinopteri > Osteoglossiformes > Mormyridae > Mormyrus > Mormyrus iriodes. Next base: position 7,717 of record JAAGVU020000083.1, on the reverse strand, counting down.
CCTTCCCTGCTGCTGTATCACTGTTCATCCTGCCATCAGAAGCAGCACCAGCACCTGCCTGCCCCCCCCCCCGCCAGCCCGTGGAGATTTGGCTCCCTCTTTGAATCTGGTTCCTCCCAAGGTTTCTTCCTCCTAGGGAGTTTTTCCTTGCCACTGTCGCCTCTGTCTTGCTCATTGGGGGCTTTGGGCAGAGATAATGTAAAGCGCTTTGAGACAACGTAATGCGAAAATGCGCTATACAAATTGAATTGACTCACTCACGTGCAGGCGGGAGGTCCAAATTGGATGAGGCCAAAAGAACATCATCATCTGGAAAGAGCAGGGATGTTACTTGTAACCCCCCCCCCATACCAGACATTGATTACTTAATATCTACGAAATCTCAGTGAAAATCACAAATGGGAGTGGTGACAAGATGCACCCTTAATGGAGGCCAACACACACTCTAAATGGCTTTGATTTTGATTTTAGTTCTTACAGCATTCATACTGGGACCACATAGCCTACAGCAGCAGCCCTGGTACCCCAACCTCCTGCAGTAACTCCAGCAGGCTCTGCCAAGGTAGCCATATGCTTTCTCCAAATCCACAAAGCACATGTAGACCGCGTTAGCATATTCGCACAAACCCACACATTTCTGTGCCAGCTGTGTGGACAGAGTTGGTCTGCTGCTCCACGACCAGGCCACAATTTATATTGTTCCTTCTGAATCCTAAGTGTGACCATCTGGTGGAGTCTCTTCTCTGGTAGCCTGGAATAGGCTTTCCCAATTATAATCCCCCATTTAGGAACACATCCTCTGATCCCCCTTTTTAAAAATAAGAATTACCACCACTTTCTGCCAGTACAGAGGTACTTTGTCTGCCTTCCAGGCAATATTAAAAAGGCATGTTAAACACATCACCCCAACAACATCCAGTGCGTTCAACATCTCTGTATGGATTTTATGCAGCCTTTCCATCCCTGTGGTTCTGACCACAATGCCGATTTCAGCTGCAGGGGTGGAAACTTCTGGTCGATCAGAGTCTATCAGTACCTCCTGGAAAGAGGCCATATTCACTGGGGTAAGAGATTCCTCAAACTCTTCTTTCCTTAACTGAACAATATTCCCAGAGTTGATCAGCAGTTCCCCACCCCAGCTGAACACAGCCAGAGGAAGGTCCTGCCTTCCTCTTCTGTGGCTTTGAATGGTTTATCTTTGGCCAATCATCTCTCTCCATAGCCATTCTAAACTTGTTTCATGCATGAGCTCTCTTAGTTTCTGCAACTCTCTGCACTGCAGCCTTTCTGGCCTACTGGTACTTTTCAGATGTCCCGGGAGACCCCCATTCAAGCATTATCCTGAAGGTCTCCTTCTTCAGATTGATACCTTACCTCATAACAGCTGTCCGCCAGCTGCTCCTAGGGTAATCACCATACCTGGCACTGGCTGCCTTCTGGCAGCAGCTCTTTGCAGCTGATGCTACATCTTAGGGCATGAACATAGTCCATTTAGGCTCAGTGTCCCCATCATCACTCGGCATGTGAGCGAAATTTTGGAGTCGATTTCTTCACATGAGCATCAGTCAGATATTCCCAGCAAACCCTGCCTGCTTATCTCGATTGTTCTGGACCATCTGGCCTCCTCCTCATCCGCAAATCACCAAGGGGTTATCAGGCAATAGATCTACAGTATGCTTCACTTCAAAGTTCAAAACACACCCTCCAATCAGATGACACATTTCTAAAGACCTTTGGTCAGAGTGCTCTGGTACCATGTCTACATACGAACATCCTTGTATTCAGACTTCTTTCCATGGATTGTTCCTGGCTTGCTCAGAAATCCAAATTTGGATCCAGGATGCTTTTCAAGAAGTATGGATGCTCCAGACTGCTGCCCATTGCCAAGATCTAATCTGGGTCCTCATGCCTACCACTGAAAGGGCTACACCTGACATCACCCTTTCATTTTCCGGAGAGCTAGCTAACAAGATGACTCCACACTGCCTTTTCAGGCTGAGTCCAGCTGGGTTATGTGGATGGCTTCGGCCAGCAGGCATTCACCTGGAAAACTCCTCCCCTAGGACTGGCTACATGAGTGGGTCCCAGTAACCCTATTGGGGGTTTTTGTTGGATTGAAGTCTGTCTGACCTCTCCCTCTTCACAAAGGGAGGCCCTACCAGGAACCTCTCCATATGACGTAACTCTGTGGATCATTAAGGCATGCAAACCCCTCCACCATGCTAAGATCATGATTTTGGAGAGGTATAACTGAGTACACTCGCAATTTTCAGACCATTTGCAAAAATTTGAAATTATGATTTTTATTCCCGTAAGACATAATTGACTTAATTTGGAATTGCTATATTGAGAAGCAGACTTGATATGTTCTTTGTGTATTATTCCATGATCATAGCTTTCATACCTGAAAGTATGCTCTCCATTCCCACTGATCGGACTCAAAGAAAGGTTATTGGTTTGGGTACAGTACGGTTGGAGGCACATTGTAAAACCATCTTTATTAAGTGGAATTACCTTGCTTCTTGCTGCTGCACATTAATAATAATATCTCTGATATACCAAAGCATTTATCACCTTATAAAGGACTTTTTTTAATCAGGAAAGAACTCAGCAGTTGATGTTTCCTGTGGTTTGGCCTTTTTATAGTTTTTATTTTTATTTTCCATGGCAGAAGCTCTTCTCACTGGGAGCAGGCGACCGACAGGTGATCCAGATCCCTTTGAACCGGAACCTGCCTGTGACCTTTAAAAGTGTGGCTCTCCTTTTCCAGCAGCTAGGTTGGTATGACTGTGTTCGCTGTTCTTTAACGTGGAGTTTAACGTGGACTACTGTCAGCATGCAGTAAGACATTCCACTGCAATGTACCCTTAGAATGGCCTTAAGTTCAGCACGTTATCATTCTTTAATTAAGTACATGAAGAGTTCAATAATATTATTGATACTATATCTGTCATATTTTTGACAAATATTAAAACTTACCAAGAGCTGTTGCAGGCATGATATAATAGTATCTGGTGTTGTGTTGTCTATCTAGATGCCTCCTGAAATTGTCATGAAGTCATGAACTTTGTTTAATTGGGTCTTTTTATATTTTATTTGTAATGTTTGGCTACTTGACATTAATCAAGCCCTTATGAAAGGATGTGGCCATATCATTGGTTAAAAATGTGCCAGAAAAACAAATTTTATGCACATTGGCAAAAAAGGTTCATGTTCATGTTCCTTCAGAACAACTTTAATGGATTTATATTTGAACAATTCAACAATACTTTGGAGGTTAAAAAAGGGTCACTATTTTTGCCATATTTTTGGGTGACAATAAAAGCAGATGCAGGTCAATTTTGAGAAAAGTTATTAGATGATTAGATTACCAGAACATTAGTTGCCTCATAGTCTTATTCATGCAAACAAAAACAATGCACCTAGATTAGCTTAGATTTAGTTAAGAACATTAGAAACGTAGGGTCACAACCCTTTGAAGTTAGTGGTATCTCTAGTCCAAGCTGTGAGCATTCAGGGTTTGAGCACCTAATCACTTACATTTCTTTTGACATCGGTTGCATGTTTGCTAAAAGGAACCCTTAATAGCCTGCATGACTTAGATCATTTTGAGTGTGCATATAGTTATGACTGATGAATTGGAAAAGAATTTAATGGCATAGAAGAGGAAAATGACAGGCTTTAACCACTATTCCGGATTGTCACTTCTTTTGGGGGAAAAAAACGCTTTCTTCTAAGTCTGTAAATCTGTAAATCAGATTTCTCTGGGGGAAAACATTCTCATGTAATCCCTGAAAGGGTCCAATACTGTGACCATCATTTTTCCTAAATTTTCCTCTATTGTGTTACACAACCCAAGCAGCACAAGTGGATGGATAATTTGATCCTGGGTAGCAAGCCTTGCGGATCTGGCCTTCCAGCAGTACGAGGACTGAGCGATCCATATCGACCCGGCTCGGCCCACGGTCGGCTCTGAGCCCAGAAGACGACATTCTATGGTTATTTACAGTCTGCAGTCTTGCCATTGTTCTGCTAATGAACAACACATTTATCAAAGAATGTGTCCTGTCCAAAGGCCAGATTTCTGAAAATTCTTACTTCCGTCCACATACCTAATCAATTATGAAGCTCTCCTGGGAAATTATGTAATTCGCAGATATAGTTTCTGCAGTTTTTAAAATCTAATTTTAGAATATTGAGTCAGAGGCTAATGCAGTAGGTTTCTGTATATATATATTATATACATATTAGTATATATTATACTAAAATAAATACAAAGTATTTCAAAGGTCATTTGGTCTCACTAGGTTTGGATATCTAATAACTAAATGTTGGTTGAATATTATCTAGCACTAACCTGAATCAATCTAAAGACCGTTTCTTAACAACATTACTAGAATGTTTATTCTAAGCTTCGCCATCTGTGAAGATGCATTTTTGTAGATCATTGCTGCTGCCCAATTTATTTGTGCTGTCTTCATCTTAGTTGGTCATTTCACTTCATGACATACTCTTCTGATTGTAAATGCGTGCAGTATTAATATGGTTTATAAAGGAGGGCACAACGCAGAATGCTGCATGCTTCCTTAATTATAACTTCATTATGGCATACGATAAAACATTTCAGCTCTGTTGTTATACAAGTGGTGTTGGTGCCATTGACCTTGATGGTTCCCCTACTCTCTCATGACTTTCACTTTTGGTTTTATTATAGTACTGCATTGGTTTTGTTCCATAAATGGGAATTACAGTTGTGGTATTATTATTTTAAATGTTATTTATTATAATATAAGATTACTTTACTTAGCAATACTTATGAAAAAGATGCTTTTGCTTTTTCCTGTGAGATCGTACAAAACATTTGATCCTCACTGGGAGACCTGATTTTTGGTCTGTTCTGAATTGTCGGTGGACAGCAGTAACATTCCTGTATTTTCCTGCTTTTAATAACATCCTCCTTCCATCCTTCTTTGGTACAAGAACAGGGTAGAGAGGGTTATATGATTCTGAATTTTTACTGGGAATTATGTGAAACTGCAATTTTCTTGGTGTCGTCTCAGGGAAAGTGAGCCTCATGCTAGAAAATATACTTATACTTGCCAGAAAAAAAAAGCATAATTTTTTGTAAATTCCTACTGCAGTCAGACGTTTTTTTGCTGCAGCACTGGAACAGGCAGCCTTTCGGTTCATGTCCTTAACTGTGATGTTACCTGCTGCCCTATTTGACCAGAAGCTTCTTGACCCGTGTTTTTCCTCCCGTTCCTTATATAGAACAACGCCGGCAAACTTTTCAGAGTTGAAGGGCAAACCATCTGAAATCCAGCTAATGTTTACAAATAGTTGCCATGTAAATAACTACTACTTTTTTTTTCCTTGTTTTTTGTTCAACAGGAACACTAATGTCTTAGGACTGTGTATAGTAATATAGATATCTGTAACATATTTTCCGTAACGTCCTTTCCGATGTGAGGTCATAGCATACGTAAGGCATGTACTTATGCAAAAATGTATGCATGTGAGTGTATTAAATATGGCATCATATGAAAATTGCACTGGATAAGCGAAACACTTAAACATGTGTCTTTTGTTTTGGAGACGCATTATGGTTTAAAGACACAATATACTAGCCAATCAGGTGAGAACTACTTCTAATGGAATTTCTGAGACATGGGGGGGGGGGGCAGCACGTGTCCCACCCACGCGTCCCACCCACGCAAAGCACTTGACGCTGAAAGTCATAGCAGAAAAATTTCCTGTGTGTGTGTCACGTTGAGCAGGAAGAGCAGCCCCTTGGGGAGCAGAGGGAGTGAGAAATAACAGCCCGGGTGATTTCTGCTTGCCGTCGTCTGTCCTGTTTGTGGGGCTGGAAGTGTGTACAGATAAGTAAACAGCTCAAGGTCAGAAAAGAAGTACAGCTAAGTTTCTTGGAGATCTCCATGAACCCACCGCCTCCGAGCTCAGTCCTGGTACAGCCAGTACATTTCACATCACGTTGTCTGTATTTATCAAATAACTGCATTCTCCATCGGTTGCATGGCAGCAGTAAGACACAATAGAACAAGTGCATGGAGTCCTTCTTAATTATTACCAAACTTGGGATATTTCTTTAGGTACATTATGGCTTTATTATGGGTGTATGGAGTTCTGTGTCTTTGCTAAATAAGCTAGCTGGAGGTCAAGTTGCCTTTCCTTACTTTACTCAGGATTCGTGCCTCTGAATGCTCAATATTCTGTTCCTGTTTACTGGTGAACCGATTAAAAGATATTAATGTCAGCAGTTTTCTTTTTCTAGTGTGATTAATGGTTCCAGTGATAGTGTGATAGCAAAGAATAACAGGAACTGTAAACTTGAAATCTGTCAAAATGGAATTTTCCGAGGATGTGATCCAATGCACCACTTTTGAATGTTTTTTTTTATTATTATTATTTTTGTCATTGTTATTTGTAGTCTGGGTCTCTGTGGCGAGCGGGACTTACTCCTCCAAGGCTTAGGGATTTCAAACCAACCTTCAGTGTGTGTGTGTGGACTTCGTGTGTTCTCATTTTTGCACAGGCCAGGAATTTAGCAGATTTCTGTACTGATAGTACTGCAGTTAGATTCATTGTTGTGTGTAAGTTACCCATAGTGTGCCTATGTGTATATGCCCTGTGATGAACTGGCATCCTATCCTTGGTGAGCCCCTACCTTGTTCCATATACTGCCTTTGATAGACTCCAGGAGTCCCCACTGCCCTGATCAGGATAAGACGAATGCATGGCTTGTTATTTGCTGTGTATGCTGTGCATGCATTACTTGCATTATTACCGCGGTGACACAGGTGGGACCAGGTGGTCTTAAAAGGATTGTGTCTGACAGGTATGTGTGTGTGTGGTTAGATCAATTGAAGGAAATGTGCTTTTGAGAGTTTATTATTATTTAATTTGCTCTTAGCAATGCCACATGTCATTTAAAAACTGCTAAAAAACATATGTAGTTGAGTGCAGTGTGATTTTATCACCAAGTGTATTGTTATAGGACTGACCGACCCGGCCATGCTATGATTTCTGGCTCGTTACTGATACATTGTAGTTGATTTTTTTTATTTACCAGTATTGTCAGTGCTGTCACTGCTGTACAGATGTCATGATACCAGAAATTTAGTAGTTCATACCAATACCAGTGAAATTCCACCATTCTTGATAACCAATTCAATACTACGGTAAAAACAAAAACAAAACAACAAATTCCATGTACTTCAGCATACACTCTTACTAAAAACATTTAGAACATTTCAAAAAACAACAAGAGTGGCAGGTAGCCTTCAAGTAATAAATAAAAAGAAACAATTAACATTACAAAAAAGAGCAATAACATGTAGCCTTCAGCTATTTAACAAACAATACTGTGCTTATAATACAAAAAAATCAACTTTTCATGGTACAGTATTATAATTACAATACCCAGGTGACACACAAAAAAGTCAGTAACTTTGAAAAAACATCATCAGGAGGGTTACCAGGCCAAGCAAAATGTTTTCAATAAGAAAAGAAACCACAAAATCATTCATGGCAGTGCAAAAACTATACAATAAAGGTATTCTTTTTTTTATCTGTTTATGTAACACTTTTTATCAGTTTATCTGTTAACATTTCGTGCATGTCAAGATTTGCAAATGAAGCATTTCATTTTGAGTATGTCCTATTTAATTAATTAATTTTTATTTATTTTTTTAACGGG
>JAAGVU020000081.1:2732522-2743427 GCA_011763525.2 Mormyrus iriodes | reverse complement strand
ACACACACACACACACACACACACACACATACACACACACACACACATACACACACACACACACACACACACACACATACATACATACATAGACACATATAGACACACACACAGACAGACACAGACACACATACACACACACAAAATCCCAGACGACAATCTCTTCACATTGAGCAAGAAATGGACACCCGCGACCGACCGGGCTGCGTTCACCTTGAACAAAGCTCCACGCCTCTCCAGCCAATCACAGTGGGCCATTTCGAGGCGAGCGGGCCTTGCATGCGCTCAGGGGCCGTATGGGGAAAAACCCAGGCGTGCGATCGATGGCAACAAGGCCTGCCCGGGCGAGGCCTCGAAAACAAGAGAAAAGGAAAGAGCGGCAGAGGTCAAGGAAGAAGAGATCAAATATCGACCGGAGGTGGGGGGAGGGGAGGGGTAAACCATGCCGTGCAGGACTGTAAAAATGGCACCCGGGCTCGGGACACCTCCACGTCATCTGTATTCACATCCATCCGTAACTGGGCCAAACGCCCAGGATTGCAGGAAAACACGTCTATGATCAACCCTCCACGGCATGTCTCGATCCATTAGCCACTGAACACACCGCTGAACCCCCCCACTGCAGAACTACCAGCGTGACAACTCAACCAAGCGAACACCTCAAGCGACTCTGATTCACGGCTACTGAAGATCACCCCCTCCCCCTGCACACGACTGTCCGCTTTGATCACACAATCAAGAGACAAAGGGGGGGGGGGGGCGTGATTCACGGCAACACATGACATCCTACAAAAAAAAAACGATCATGAGCAGCTGTCAGGGCAGCATCTGAGATGTGCTCCATCCATAGACGGGTCAAGAGAACAACTGAAATCAAGCAGCTAATCTCTCAGAATACGTCATTAATGTGTTACTGAGTGCAGCTGAATTCAGGCAGCTAATCTCTCAGAATACGTCATTAATGTGTTACTGAGTGCAGCTGAATTCAGGCATATTCCACAAAGTCCCACAGCACTCACCTGCCTTTCAGGAAGGAGGGTTTCTTATCCTTTATAGCGTCGTCGTCTCCCCACAAATCCCTGACACACCCACTCAGCGTATATATCAAACAGCACCTTTAATTTCTACCAGCACGAACAACTGGACCCAAGTAAGTCAGGACAGAGGAAAGAAATGTGTACCAACAAATACCGCTCCCCCCCCCCCCACCACCACCACCACCGGTTGCTCTCCATCCTGCGTAATCTCCACCGTTTTCAAGCACGATATTCCCACGCTCCGGCTGAAGTTTGGGTGGGGCAGGTGCTCCGTGTTGGCACGATTCCACCAACACCACTTCCGGCTCGCACTTTGGAAAAGGGGGGGGGGGGGGGGGATTTCCTTGCGGGCAAGTAGGTCAGATGAAACAACGGCCTGGGGCCAGTGGGGGTTTTTCTGGCTTTTAAGGGGATGGGAGGGACAGTAAAGGAGAGCATCATTTATCACATAAGCGACACCTTCAGGTTAATGCAGGGCACTGATAAAGGTCCATCCCAGGATCTTGGCAAAACTGTTGTGGTTTAACGTCCACCACAGATTTATCGTGAAGAACAGCCCAGCAGGCGAAGCCAAGGTTTAGATAGGAACACAGTCAAGCCAAGACCTGTTTTTGTAAAAATCCCTAATTGAAATTATTAGACCTGCAGGTGTGGGAAGTGCATCTGACCAGTAAAGGAAGTCACCACAGGTGGCGCTGTACAAGTTACGGAAAGCCAAATAAGACAAATCCGTTATGGGTTTGCACTAGATGGTACTATACGGTACTACACTGTACTAGGTGGTGCTATGCATGTAAACATTTAACAGCCATACAGTAAAAGATTCTAGCATCTGGGAATTTTACAGAAGCCGTTTTAATAGTTTCCTATATTCCATTTATTTTCTTAGATTCCCCATCAACGTGTTAGTCTTCTCCGGACAGCATAGAGCAGACATGTGCAAACATCTAAGACCCACATCTAAATTTGCTTCCAGCAAATTCCCCAGGAGAGTCACGAACGGAGCCGGCCACTCCCACGAACGCCCCAAACGCGGTGCTATTTCGGTCCTGGGCGTCGAAAACAATCCCATCTGCATTCCGGCCTGGAAGCTGCTTCGACACTGCTCTCAGATCCACCGGCATGAGAGCGTGGAGTTTTGTCTGTAGTGTGGCATGAATGCGGGAACGCTATAGCAGCAACAGGGCCAGAGGAAGTTAAAAGGCGAACATCATTATTCTCTCTAATTACTGGAACGCACTTGATTTCTGTTCTGTACATTAGCAGCCAGGGGCTTTATTGGTTAAACACACCCCTAGAAAACGAGTCATGAATTTTAAATCAGACTCCTCATGAGTTCCCTTTCACAATATTAAAGATATCATCAAAACGAGATAAAAAAAATAGTTTCCAGTGGGAAAACACATGCAGAGCGTGCTCATATGGTGCTTATAAGAGAGCCCCCGCCCCCCCTCCGTCCAGACTTGCTGCGTCGTCCACGAGGAGTTCTCGAAAAGCGACGCCTTTTCCCCCCGAGGTCAGCCCTGAGCTGGAGGGTTCATGCGGGACACTTGAGTCTGACAGGTGCTGTGGCCCCCTACAGCCCCTGAGGCAGAAGGCATCACTCTGCTGAGAGCTGTCATATGCCCCCCCACCCCAATACCCTTGCTTTTCACTTTGTTTCTCAATATACTTCATTTACAGCAAAAGGAATCCAGAAATAAGAATAATAATCACAGCAAATTGTGGCAAGATCAAAGAAAGGAAACATTTCGGAGTGCAGACCACAGCACTGTCTGCGAGGGTTCTGTAATAAGGACACGGAAGTAAGCGGAAGTTGTTCCTAAATGGTGCTGCTTCTGGGTTTAATGATAGGTCCCACTTTATCGATCTGGTTACTCTCATCACACAGCTTTTACAAGGAGGCTGAGTAGGTTTGCCGATCGCGTTCACATGTACTTTGAGTCGTGGGAGCTGTAAACCCGGATCCCACTCGCCAGTCCACTCAAAATATCGCAGCCACGGACACAATAGTGACACAGTGTAATAATACTGACATTCATTACCGTCCCACGGCTCCCCGTCTTTTAATTTGTCTTACAGGTCACGTAAAACACACAGACACTCACCGTAAATGTTTTACATTCACGTCCAGCCAGGGCAGCACATTAATAGCAAAGGACAAATCTAAACATAGGACGTTGAGATTTTAGCATGAGGAACGTCAACACGGAATGTTCCAGAAAGCATGTTCACAAGGCCATCCAGGTATGAACTGATTGGGTAGTTTAAACAGGCCAATGAACAAGTATCTTCATAGATCCATTCAGATCCTGTGAAGGTCTGAGACTGGATCACAAAGTTCTGGTTTAAGTGCTTTTTTTTTTTTTTTACTCTGTGAAGGGCCATTTTGTGCAAAACTAATATCATTTGTGTTCAAATAAAAATTCAAAGTATTTTGAATAAATGGGAAAAAATACATTTTTCAAAACTGGATAAAATTTTCAGTATTTAATGGCAAAAAAGACATTTAGCCATTTACCCCTTAAATGAAATTCAAGTAAATACAGCATTTTTTTCAGCTGAGCAACACTGAACACATACCAAATAAACACAGCAGACAGGCACGCTCATGACGTGTGCAGACACACACATGTAAACATAAATAACACACAAAGGCGGGACGGATGTCACGGTCACCACAGACAGAGCCACACGGCACACGCTGGTGGACGCACATACTAGCGGACACACATAACATGTAGCGGATTACAATACCTGTGATTTAGGGCATTCCTGTGCGCCGAAATGAAATGAACAGCGTCAAAAGAAAGAAAAAAAATGAGAATCATCACACATGCCACCTTCTGAAACCCAGATCATCGACACCGAGCCCGGGGTTTTAAAATATGAGTCCCGGGATACTCCCGTAACAGCCTTCATGCAAGCAGAGAAGCAAAACAACAAAAAATAAAAAATTCCCCATCATGCCAAGGAAGCTGAAAGCATGCGGTCATAAGTGACGATGTAACAATCTATAAGCATGCATCAGGAGACAGGCATGGCGGATCCTGTGACGTATTATGAGCACAATCTGGCAGAAATATTTCAGATTCTGCTCATACATCTTGACCACATTCGCCTCCTGGTTCATTACCCTGCTTTACTAGATAAATAACAATAAGCGTTTTTGTTGGGAGGACTGGAAATGACGCGGTTTCCAAATGGGAAAAGGGAACATTCTGTACTCTGAAAACGCAGTGTTTAAGAATAGGGGACAAAAGCAGCCCCATTGGCTTCACCTGCTTAGTTTAAAATGACAATGACCTGGGAGTCAAAGCTGATACCAAGTCAGTTTGACTTAAAATAGTCTTCATTTCGTCAATAAGTCAAAGGTTTTAACAGGGGGATGCAGTGGATATCATTACTGCTTCACACCTTCAGGTTTAGGGCTTCAAACCCATGCAGGCTGTACCCCAGCCATGTGCCCACTGCTCCCAGGGATGGGCCCCAGTCCCCCTATGTCCAGGAGAGGTAGTTTGAAGATGAGCGGATGGATGGAAACTGACCACAAGTTAACAAGCAAGTGTTAGCGAATTAGCTTTGCTTTGAAAGATCAGCGTTAACTGTATCTAAGCCAACCTGCCTCCTTTACGAGATCTTTGCCTCCAGCAGGCCTTATTAAAATAATGCAAGATCTAAAATGTGAATTTTCTTTAATAACTTAGCACCCACTGAGATTTGGCAGTGACCCGCAAAATAAACTCGGAGCTGAATATATAAAGATAATAATATTTGATAATAATAAACCAACTTTACTAATGGAGTAAATTGTCATTGGACAAAAAAAAAAAAAAAAAAAAATCTACATTGCGGCTAGTTAACTCTTGAGGCTAAGCCAGCTAATGCTAACCAAGTTAAGGCCAACCCAGCATAAGCTAAACCCACTAAGGCTAACTTCGCTAAGGCTAATTCAGCATAAGCTAAACCCACTAAAGCCAATTCAGCATAAGCGAAACCCTGCAAAGCTAATCGAGCTAAAACTAACCCCGCTAAGGGCAATTCAGCATAAGCTAAACCTGCTAAGGCTAATCGCAGCATAAGTTAAACCTGCTAAGGCAAGCCCCGCTAAAGTACTGCATTCCATGTCAGCGCAAAAGCAAAATGTACTTAATTTGGTCTTCATAAATGCTATGAAAAATATTAAATCATCTTGAAAAGCCATTATCAGATCTCACCTCTAACCCTAAAAATTACAAGCTATTAAAATATATTTGTTAAATCCCAATGACTTGCTGTTTTCCGGGGGCAGATTTATTTTTTATTTGGTGCTAATATCTTATATACGATATGATTATATGCTATTTAATATCTCGCCATTTTCTAAAATTGTTTTTTTTTTTTTAATTTATACAGTGTATAAATTCTATATATCCAAAATTACTGCAGAGTTTTTCAGTACAATTAATGATGCAGAGTACTAAATACAAGCATTGTGGGATAACGTGACCTGTTATTGACTGTCAGCATACTCGTCGACATCAACTAGCCTGAATCCAGAAACTCCAAATCATGGGAAAGTGCAAGACTGTTTAACAAGCAGCAAAGTACTAATTCATTTTGACGACCGGATTTTTTTCCCCACAGAAACATCAGGGACGGAGCAGAAGGGAACGAGTCTGCCGGGTGCAAACGCTATATCTGCATAAACATGTCAAAAGATCAGGAACACGGCTCTTGTCGTTAACAACACCCCTAAACCCTGCACACTCCTGTCGAGGGGTCCTACATCTAGCAAGGAATGCAGCCCAAATGGACACACAGACAGACAGACAGACAGACAGACAGACAGATGGATGGATGCATCTTTTAAATGCAAAATCCACACATAGTTAAAAGCAAAAAGCTCATGACCAACACTGCAACACTTTCTACAGCGTAAACCAAAATAGCTGCGTGTGCTTACTATCATCAGTAAGGCAGGGACAGAACTAGAGCAGACAGCAAATAAAGGCAAAACGGAAAGAAATAAGAACGAACCAAGAAAAAAAACAAATCCAACACCTACATACGAGAAGGCCCAGAGACTCACCGTGTGGTACGCCCGGGGTAACGGAGGCTTCCCGACTGGATATGGGTCAACCGTGTCGATGATAGTTTGCCTTTCTCCTTTTTGGTTAATTTTCCGGAACCTTCTGCGGGACTGTCGGTGTGACGCTTGCCGCTGAAAATACTCCTCATTTTCATCCATATAGTCGACCTGGGGAGATGGGAAGAATGTAAAGGACGAGCTGAGAGAGTCTCCGAAGCTCCGACGTGAGAGAAGCACAACTCAGGAATGCATTTTTGGGGAAGGTAAAGCTTGGAAGAAAGACAACATGCAGCAAAGTAGGAGAAAATCACATTTCAGCACCATGCCCTGACATGATGCCGATTTACCTGTTCGCCTGGTTGTCAGGCAATGGTCGGGCAAGCTGCTTTTGAAGCTAGCTTGCTGGAGCACCACCAAGGGGCAAACATATAGATACACATAGTTCCTTCCAGGTAGACAACCAAATGATAGACACGGCGCTTAGAGAAGCTCAAAACTGACCAAATTCACAGGCGATTCAGCAAATCCCCACTCACCCCCCACCCCCAGGCACAGAGATTAATTTCTCCAGTCAGCGGGGGGGGGATGAAAAGAGGGATGCCAATGGTAAATTAATCAATGGAGACGCGATATTTCCTCCATCGACAGCAGTCCTGGGCATCCAAGAAAGCGTACGCTTAGCCCATCACTCCCAAAATCCCACAAAAATACCGCATGCTATAAACTATCATCGCACCCGGATCCTTGACCACAGCCGTCTCGATTCGAACAGATGGCATGTCTGTCGGAAAACGAATCGATGCAAGAGTGATAGAGGAATCGGGAGATGCTTTTGCTCGCATACTCCTTCCCGCGTCTCCTTCACTGCAGACTCATTTTTTATTTTTTCCCCCACAGCATACTGCCTTCTGCAGTAGACATCTCCGTACCGTAGTATCCGCTGCTATGGCAACCGCTGATTGCTATGGCAGCGCGGATCGCTGGCGCACGACCAGAAATGGAGCCCATGACTGTGTTAATGTAACTCGAGCCATGCTGGAATAACTGTAAGGCAGCTGGATTACATAAAGGCTGAATCACCGGTAAAACGTGAACCAATTAATCCCACGCAGGCGATATTAAGGAGAAGGAGGCACCGAGGGAAAATGGCCGCATGCCGACCTCACAATGAGGTCCACGAAAAGCCAATCGCGACCTAACCTTCATCAGCATCAATCAAACATCTGTCTAACATTTCCACGAAGTCAAGCGACTGAAAGATGACAACTGCCTGGCGGCACACAAGTAGCAACAGCATAAATGGAGGGGAAAGCGATGATGCTGGCAGGCGATCTATCACCTCAAAGTCATATTCGCACACAGCCACGATCACCAAACTGTCGATCAATGGATCTTGATTTATTTTTCTCCTACCCTTTAATGCACAGAGTCTAGATACCCTCAGACTATAAAGTTAAGAACTGAACCCTCCCCCCCCCAAAAGACCTGTGTTTGTCTAAGCGATGAGTGGCAATCATAGGTGGATAGTTCAGGTCCAAAAAACTCAACTGGTTGGTTGAAACAAAATTCTGGTCTGGATTTTTACTTTCTGGATCCGAAATGTCCAACTCTGGTGGCAATTATATGGCAAAAGAGCACCCCAGTGACTGAGGGTGCAAAGTGTAGGCCAGGGACTCCACCAAGGTAACCAAGCCATATTCTTACATCACAAATTTCCCATAATCCACCCAAAAAATAATCCTCACAACACACATTTCGGTTTTCGACTCAAAAAGGGAAAGTGGCCTTTTGCGATTAGGCGAAGTTTCGCTACATCTAAGGACAAAAAGACTGAATAGAATATGATAAGAATCTTCAAAGTAAGACCGTGACCCAAAGACAGAAAGCAGCTGTCATTTCCAGGAAGATCTCTTATCTCACAAGTCTCTTTGACTGCACAATTCCTCCATACTAGTTTAATTATCGATAAACGACTTGCTACACTTGGACAAAACCTCTCCGTTTCTGGAAGATTTCATATACCAGTCAATGCCCTGGGGGGCTGTTGACACAGTGAGATGCCATGGAAAAACCCTTTAAACGGTGTCATTAATAATTCCCCTGTATGTCACGAGCTAATTATGAAGGTAGAACCACGACATCCTCAAGTCACACGCCCAGGATCATCATTCCAGGAAACAAAGCATTAAAATTTAATTACCGGTGTGTTAAAGAGTTCAGTGGGGAGAAACAAGCATGATTGCCAGTGTGAAAACGATTCTGTGCTGGGATGTGTCAAACGCAGGTGACCTTGGGGGTGGTATGATCCAAGGTAGGCTAACCACAAAGGGCACTACAACTCTACTAGGGTAGGTGACTGTGTGCTTCTTACAGTATAGAACAGTTATGAACATCCATGTCAAAGCCAAGGTCTTTGCTAACTGACAGCTGTTCTTTTGGGGAAGGTACTCACGAAATACTGAGTTCATAACATAACTGACTGATGCAGTCATAAGTAGAGTAGTAAATTGAAAATGTATGACTACTTGAAGTCACATGACTGCCATCACACTTTGCTGTTATTTATAAGTGAAGAATTTAATTTAAAAATCTAATGTGTCTCAGAAATAGCAAGGTCAAAATGACCATTTTAGCACACGTTCAAGTACTCACAGCCAAAACCAAGCCAGGACAATGAAATTCTTTAAACATGTAAACATTACTCAGTAGCATAAGTTGGCAAGGACTTAGACCAATTATAGTGATCATTAAATAAAATTCAGTCAAAACAGACACAAAGCATCAAAACTCTAGAGTTTCTTCTCATGTACATGGAAACCTAAATGCACAGGTAAGATATTTTATATAATTACATTTAAAGTCTTTCTCCTTTAACACATATTACTTTTAAGAAGTACAGCTAGTTTTGCGCTGGGTCCCCTGTGGGCATAGCAAAATCAAACAACATGTTACATTAAACTGTTACTTAAATCTTAAGATACAGGGGAACGCATTTACAAAAAAAAAAAAAAAAACGAAAAACAGGCCAGTTTCACAGGTGGTGGTAAACGGTAGCTAGGAAACCAGAGGGACTGACGGCGGACTCACCACAATCATCTCCGAGGGCTCCAGCACGATGCACTCACAGCCACGGCGTAGGCTGCCAGCCGAACGCTTGCCAAAGCTGGAGGGAGAGATGAATAAATTAATCACGGTGCCGTGGAACTCAAGAGTCGACAAGCACCAGCACAATTACTGAACTTTGAGGGATGTCAATATAAAACCAAAACGGACTCTCACTCAGAGATGGTAATTAAGATCAAGCTCTGATTTTCACAGTTTTCCTGCTCCTCTACAGAGATGAACGCTCTTTTCGTTCGTCATAGCTAAAACAGTACCAGCGTGAGGTAGAAAGGACGAATGTAAGAAAAGTCAACTTTTACTTTCAAGAGCGGCGGTAAATGCCTACAGGGGAATAGGAGGTGGAGAAAAAATATGACTGTCACATGGGAATTTCTGTGGTTGCCAGGTGGCTCCGTTGGGCCAAATAATAAACCACTGAGGAGAGTCCATTCTAAACAATCCCACAGAGCCGCGACAACACTAAGCGGCTTCCACCAGTCTCAGATCCCACACGCACCCGGCAGAAGGCAATTTCAAAACGCGGAATGCACCTCACCATGAAAATGCAAGACACGACCACTGGGGCCAAGTCACCGCAAAGGAAAACGACCAGCCGTACACATACAATCAGATGTCCATCCCCTAGAATCACAGACGTAGCATCTGCGTAGCTATTTTTCCACGCGCAATTTTTTCCACGCATTTTTTGCCGCGCAAATCCACAAATCTGGGGCAGGACTGCGCGGCGGAAATTCAAGATGCTTCCATCTTGAGAGAATAAGCAGCGAAGATCTGATCAGTGTAATTACAAGTCGTACGAGATCCGTTCTTAGAGTAATTAATTTGCTCAGTTGGTACGAGGCGGCCTTGCTCCAATTCTACTGTCGCACGTACTCTGGGGAATCACTGCACGGCGTATATACCGAATTAACCAAACTAGCTTCACCAAGTTGGCTCTCCTTGGCTTGATATTTCTATTAAAACAATCACTCTCCGTCTCACACACACAGCTGGAGTCTTTTACTCTTTAAAAACAATGAGGATAGTCTGCAGGGAACTGCATTCAGTAGGGACATGCTCAAACCATTAGGAGAAACAGCAGAGCTTCCAAATGAAGCTCCCATACTGGTGTTAATGTGACAGACAGCTAGAAATGTAACATCGTTCGTTTATGTATGACCACATCGGGCAAATCAACCCAGACTGTAGCCGAACTGCTTCTATATGCGAACATCAGATACCAGTCTAAAACCATCAAAAAATACTAACAATAATTAACGATGAAAGGTTATGGGTGTGCAAGAAGACACAGACACTAGGAATACCTGAGGAACTGGAAACGCACATCTGAAGGTCGACGATTGCGAAGATACTCAGCAGGCAAGCACGACCTTACCAAGAGGCACACATCCTTAACGCCATCCCAGAATGTCACCCCACCCCAATGATCATTTCGCAGTGTTCTTCATCCAAAAAGACAGCATATCTGTTCCTGGAAGAATAGTGTTTACAAGCAAAATATCTAAGTATCTTGCACTGATAGCTTCACATATACGCTGTAGGGACTAACAGATCGAGCTGAACCATCGTTTTATTGGTCATAGCGCAATAATAATAGTAATAATAATAATAATAATAATAATAATAATAATAATAATTCTCAGCCATATAAACAACAAACATGACATTGTAAGA
>JAAGVU020000081.1:2696415-2716807 GCA_011763525.2 Mormyrus iriodes | reverse complement strand
AAAAAACGCCGGTAGTCGTGGGGGGTGTGGGCGGGGGGAGGCGGGGGGGGGGGGGGGGGGGGGGGGCGGGGGGGGCGATTATACTGTATGCTAGCAGGAGTTACATTTTAGAATGACAAAGTATGACAGACTGCACAGTGAGCTTTGAGGCCCTGAACTAGACAGTGATGCGATCAGTGGCATCAGTAGAGCACCCGGCTCACTGCCACTCTGCGCTCACAGGCTGGCGTCACGGTCAAGCGCCAAGCTAATAGTCAGGAGAAGCCACCAGAACCAGACAACAAACCACCCCACCCCCCACCCCATGTGAGAAACGCAGTAGGAAGCTGACAGATTTCTCAGAAGCTGACATGCACACGCAAATCAAAGACGCATCACGGTTCTCAGAAGATCCTTGACAAAAGGTGCATGCTCGTCTGTGTATTTAATGCCCTTGGGTAACTCATTCAGCCTTTAAAATGCCTTGCTAAACAGGAACTTAACAGTAAAATGAAAACGGCAAAAATGCTTAAAATTCTGCAGATTCGTTGACCGGTAATAATCCATCGCGGTCCGGAACACGGTGCTACGGTTCTGGTCAGGGCCGTTTCCCAGTCATGTCAGACATTTGCTATCAGAGACAACAATCTGAACAGAGTCTGCTAGAGCAGGGACTCAGGCTGGGTTTCGGGCTCGTGACTGCCACCTATAGGTCTGACGAACATCTGCTGGAGGTCAGCCACGGACTCTGACAATTTGACATCACATTCCAGGAACAGGAACCATTCATCTAGAATGAAAAACGTTTAAGGAAACTAAAAAACTAAAAATGCGCAAGCCTTCAAGTCTCTCTTTTTTACGCAGCCAAATATTTCATCTCTGCATAAGTACTTCAAAAAACAATTAAAAAAATTATAAATAAACCCAAAAATGTCAGTCTACTCCCGTGTAAAAAATGCATTTCAGCAAAAAACTAGAGAGCGGTCAGCCCAGGGTCCTAAGGAAGAAGGCCACACGGGGTCTGCCCAGCGTCCTAGAGGAGGAAGGCCACACGGGGTCTGCCCAGCGTCCTAGAGGAGGAAGGCCACACGGGGTCTGCCCAGCGTCCTAGAGGAGGATGGCCACACGGGGTCTGCCCAGGGTCCTAGAGGAGGATGGCCACACGGGGTCTGCCCAGGGTCCTAGAGGAGGAAGGCCACACAGGGTCTGCCCAGGGTCCTAGAGGAGGAAGACTACACAGGGTCTACCCAGGGTCCTAGTGCAGGGTCCAGCACAGCCAGCCCCCAACAAAGCCCCAGTCACTTCATTCCTCTGAATACAGAAAGCAGGAGCAAGGTCAAGGCAGAGACCGTGGCCTGGATCGATGGGTCTGTCAGAGACCCCACAGAGAGCAGGGGTTGGTATTTTTAGTAGGTATTGGATTAAAAATCAATCGAGGCTTTGGAAAGAATCAAAGCAAAGTAAGAGTGCAGTAGGCAATTGACAGGTTCCATAAACGAGCCATCACTACAAAAAGCAAAGTCCTCTCATGCATCTTTTTACACAAGAAATTCGTTTACATGACACGGCACAGCCATGTTGGCGGTGGGGGGTGGCTTTGCATTAACCACCGTTTTGCTAAAAGTAACAGAGCAACACTGATTTCCGTGTGAAATACGAAATGCAGCATTTAGACCAAAACCAAGAAAGCCTTGAAGACCACAGCAGGGCCATGTTAACGGGGCCTTGCTAGCGTATTGGCGTTAGCGTATTGGCGTTAGCGTATTGGCGTTAGCGTATTGGCGTTAGCGACGCCAGGGAGCTGCCACACTTCCTCCGATGGAGCGTCAGGCAGAGGCGGAGAGGCATAAATTATTCATCAGGCAGAAGCTCGCTAAGAACGAAACCACGAACACTGCTGCCAGTAAAAAAAAATTACGGTATTTTTAAGGAGGGGAAAATCAGATTAAGTATGTAAAAGAGAAGTTTGCTTTACGCAACAGTGAAAAGCACCAAGGCTACAACTACAATAAAAGATCTGCCACTTATTGACCTATAATCTCAAGAGGGAAAGTGGGTCACACACACACACACACACACACACACACACAGTTGAAGGAAAAGCCCAGACCGGCTCCTATTGTCCGTCACCATCGAACGGTAATTGGAAAGTCTGGCAGACGTGCAGCAGGAATAAGGACCCCCTTCTCTCCCACTTCAACAAAAGATCACGTGAGCAAGTGCCTGATTATTTTGAATTATACGCTAGGAGCCACACAGAAAGGACACCCCCCCCAACCAAAGCCCTACCCAGTCCCCGAAAGGAAAATGAAAACCATATTAAAAGAAGAGGATGGTGACCACTAACACATGGCGGCTCGTGAGGAAATCTAGACCTACATTCAGTAAATGGATTAAAAGTAAAAAACTTAAAGATGTATTGTAGGATAATGGCTAAAATTGGGGAAAAAAGTACTGGGACTTTATCATGGAAATGTCCACTTCGGTTGCGTCCAGCCTGGAATTCTGGACTTAACGGAGACAGAACAGCTCCCCTGATTCCCATTCCCCTCTTCCCTGAACAGCTGAGCTTAATCTCTCACCCTCCCACACCAGCACCACCACTCCAGAGCTGCCACATGCAGCAGCGGTACCCCTCCCTGCTGGGAGCCTGCACTCGGACAACTGCTAATTTCTCCCCGTGGTTTGAGGAGGCGATCAGAAGAGGACGAGTTGGTGTGGGAGCCCCACAGGCCTGACAACCGGGGGGGCAAAAAAAGGACCGGAATGCGACTCACAATGAGCCCTTTTGTCTGGGCCCAGGGGGTGGCGGGGCTGTGCGGTGCCTCTCCACACACTCCAGCGGGGAACCCATCCCATATCCCACAAGGCTGTGCTGCCCTCCCCTCTGCCCCGCCCACCAGCTTTCCCTAGGGGGA
Organism: Mormyrus iriodes; assembly: GCA_011763525.2. Classification (NCBI taxonomy): domain Eukaryota; kingdom Metazoa; phylum Chordata; class Actinopteri; order Osteoglossiformes; family Mormyridae; genus Mormyrus; species Mormyrus iriodes. The sequence continues at coordinate 2,713,910 of JAAGVU020000081.1, read as the reverse complement.
GCCAGGCAGAGTGCAGACATTTTTCAGGGCCTGCTCACTCCACAGGGGGGGATACGACAGCACCAGTAAAAAATAATAATAATAAAAATTTTAAAGAAGGACAGAACAGCAGAAAATTGTCGCATGGATGAGGGGAGAAGTAGGGAAGCAGACAGGAAAAAAGCGATACTGGGATGAAAAAAAAACCCTGAATGCAAACGAAACAGCTTTGAGCTAATCAGGGAACACAAACAACAGTCCACATAATTAACGAGTCAGTCTATGCTAATTTCTATAGCTAAAGTGACAAACTAAGGGTCAAGCTCAATACCAAGATGATCGTACTCAGGGTGCAATGAATCATGGATGGAAATCACTGGTCTCATTCGGTGAGGATGCAACCGATAAATTTCAATATCCCTTGATATTTGGGGGCGGAGCAGGAACGATATCCAGGGATTTTTACCATCCTCTGTACTTCTGTCCTTAGTACTGGAACTGATCTTCAGCAATGGAAGATGACGTAAATAGGGTGAGCGAGAAGACAAGGGTGGTTAAGCACGCATTTTGAGATTCATCCTAACTGATATAATCAGAAACCCCCTATTTTGGGGATGCAGGGCCTAATACGGAAGGGTGACAGTCTGTCGCAGGGAGCTGGCAAATGCGCTACTATTTAACCACCATGGTGACGAGGTAACGCGCCAAGCCTCCGTGCGACAGCTAACACAGAGACCTCATCGGTCCCACACCTTACCAACTCGCGTTTGGCAATCTCATGAGCGTAAGCCTGCCAGCTGAAGGGTTTTTTGACTTCACGATCAGTGACATGGACTTCTCGAAAGCCCGTCTTAAGTCTCCAAGTGATGCAAACTAGCAAGTGAAGGCAAGCCTCCAGCTTTTACCCGGGGCCAGAAGAGATAAAACACGCTCTCCTTCAAATGTTTCATGTAGCTGTGGGGAAACTCGCACCTGAGACGACCCCACAGTGGACCGAGGCTGATAAGACTCCACGGCTCGCAGGCTCATGATAACGCTGACGGAGCAGCGATCTTCACGCTCTCTCTCTCTTTAAATAGATAAGTAAATAGATAGATAATCGTACAGTGATTCCATGTTACGGCTCTTTCAGGTTCTGCTTTAGTAGACCGTTTCCAATCAGTCTGAATTGGGTAACGAATTCGGGCTTCCAGCTGTCGGCGTTATCACCCGGCAATGCCTCCATTTCCAGCTGTGGCCAGTAAGCATGTGGTGCTGGAGGGAAGCGGGGGTGTGCTGGAGCTTTACGGTCATGAAGTGAAGTGTGTGTGTGTGTGTGTTTGTGGGCTACCAAGATGCTGCCCTAATCTCCGCTTGTCAAAGCATAAGATTAGCTTAGCTGGGCATACTTGACATGCTACTAACAGAAGATCTCATAAGTGATCACAGGGGAGGGGAATTTACAGGGCCCTCCCCTGCACAACCAGGCCCCTCCTGTTCCACAATAAAGCATCTCCTTTCCATAACACATCAGGACTACTCCACAACCAGGCCCCTCCCCTTCTACAACTAGGCCCCTCCCCTTCCACAATAAAGCATCTCCTTTCCATAACACATCAGGACTACTCCATAACCAGGCCCCTCCCCTACATAACCACGTGCCTCCCTCACATAACCAGGCACCTCGCCCCCTACATCCCGCTAAGTCCCCTCATAGGCCCCCACCCGCAGGTGCCACCCCCGTTCCACTCTGAGCAGCCCAGATTCCCTCTCACCAAGTGAGGAACAGCTGGAAGGCGACCGGCACTCCGGAATAAAACCCTCAAGGTGTCGGCCTGGAAATTATTACTCCTTGTTTTTTCCATGCGCCGGTCTTTGGAAAGGCCTTTGAAGCGCAACATGAATATCATACCCCAGATATGGAAGGACAAAATAGGGAAGGAAAAACAGGATGTCTGTCTGTGGAAACATCGAAATATTACGCAAGGAGCAACTCTTCCGATCGTCACTACATGAAAGAGAGATTTGCAAAAAAATAAACAAAACCGTGTTTGGAAAACCTGGAAACATCTTTAAAATGTAGTCACCTGCCTACGATCCTCAGCTGGTGATTTACAACACAGGTGTCGGTGTGTCAAGATGATTTGGGCACCAATGCCGATGGATACACATCTGTCAATCAACCGGCGTGGTCCGTCGGCTCAGCAGAAAGGCCGCTGACGCGGGGGTGCTATTTACAGCGCTTGCTTCGGTAGCGGGATGAAGAAGCGGCTGCGCGGCAGAGTAGCGCTGCGCGATTGTGTAACTCCGGAACATTCTCACGTTTAACTTCTTTAAAACTAGGTCACCACTTTCATGTCGTTTGGCAGTACTTTTTTTTTGTTTCCTCCCAAGTCTTGCTTCTTGTAAATCTTTCATAAGAAAATAAGAAAAAAAAAAAAAAAATCGGGAAAAAGCAGAGGACTAGAGATCTTGCATGCTAGTTTCACTGTCAGCGGACGACGGAGGAAGAAGGCCGTTTTCGAAACACAAAAATTGGGAAGAAGGAAGTGATTTCTACACTGACACTACACTCTATCATACCGCCGAGTATTACTTTCGGCAACTTGTGAGAGCACAGATGTTCGGGGGGGTGGGGAGGGGGGGGATCAGCTCTTACAGTAAAACGGAACAGTGCCATCAATTCAGGTCTTTTTGTCCAGCTGCCGTGACCTACAGGGGGAAGTGGACCAGGCTGGAAGGGCAATCATCTATACCTAATCACACGCAGACATGAGTCGGAAAGTACCACCAGGTCCCAAATGCAGCTAGTGTTTATAAAATACACACAATAAATATAAAGCTAACCAATCCATCGCTCTCCACTCAGCTATTAGTTGCATGCATATTTCCTTAAAATAAACCTGTCACCCAACAATCACACTGTTTAATCCTTAGGCAAGCAGTTTTTTTCCCTGCCTCATCATGCTCCATCATGGGATCCAAGTGCTGAGGCAGCTTCAGCGAACAACACGCCCCCCCCCCCCATGGCCCACCCAACAGCCAGAGAGGAAGGCAAGAGGTCATTCTCTGTGATATGAAGAGCAAAGCCTGTGGCAGGTGACAAATCGCCAGTGTGACCCCCAACTTGACCATATTCCTGCTCAAAATGCCGCAGGGTAAGACTGTAGAGAAAAACAGCACACAGCCAACAAGGTTAAAAAGGTTAAATGCAGAGCCTCGCTCTCGGGGTGATTTGGGGACAGGCCAGCGGCTCGTTTGCCAGAAGCACCCCCTGCAGGAGGAGAGCGTGACCTACACCCATTGCCGTGGAGAAGCTGAATGCTCATTTTCTGCTAGGGGACCGTTAGCACCTCCCCCAAGCTAAGGGGTCATTCCCTCGCCACCACACCCCCCCAAGCTAAGGGGTCATTCCCTCGCCACCACACCCCCCCAAGCTAAGGGGTCATTCCCTCTGCACCACGCCCCCCCTAAGCTAAGGGGTCATTCCCTCGGCGCCCCACCATCCCTAAGCTAAGGGGTCATTCCCTCGGCGCTCCGCCCTCCTTAAGCTAAGGGGTCATTCCCTCGGTACCCCGCCCTCCCTAAGCTAAGGGGTCATTCCCTCGGCACCCCGCCCTCCCTAAGATAAGGAGTCATTCCCTCGGCACCCCGCCCTCCCTAAGATAAGGGGTCATTCCCTCGGTACCATACCCTCCCTAAGCTAAAAAGCCATTCCCTCGGCGCCATACCCTCCCTAAGCTAAGGGGTCATTCCCTTGGTGGTGCACCCAGAGACACACCAATATAATAATATAATGATGTAATAATCCTTATGCTTCTCCTTGCCTACCCCATATTGCTCTCAACGAGACACACAGAACCATGGAAACGATAGCGAGCTCGGGGGGGTCACAGCGCGAGGTCAGCCAATGTGCAGCGCCCCTGGAGCTGGGGGTTAAGAGCCTTAATAATGGGCCCATGACCATGTAGTCACGTTCTGCAGAGGCTGGAACTTGAACCCACAACCTTCCAATCACAGGCACAGAGGCCACACACTGCTACATATATGAGAGAAATTTACCCTTAGACAGATCAGACATGTGAACAAAAAGGACAAGTGCATCGTGTTCAAAAAAAGAAATACCATGATTCCTCAGAAGGTCGTCAGGCCGTACCGCTGAAGACCGCATCAGCCGGTCTTAATGATGGCGTTCACGGGAACTGGAAGGGCAGGTCGGCACCGTGTGGGCAACGGGAAGCTGATCGGCACAGCGACGTTCCTCAGACAAGGGGAATTTCTGGAGATGCGTTTCTCAGTGGCATTCCAGTCCGCAGCTATCGTGAACTTGACCTGCATAGGGCGGGGTCCAGAAACGCATGTTTGGGAAGGGGAAACGCAGAGCCTCGCTCTCGGGGTGATTTGGGGACAGGCCAGCGGCTCGTTTGCCAGAAGCACCCCCTGCAGGAGGAGAGCGTGACCTACACCCATTGCCGTTCGCGACTGCGCTTAGCCGCACAGGGGCCTTGGGGAGAGCATTCCAGCTTCACCCCCCCCTATCTCGAGGACATCTTGTTTCTTGTTTCTTGGCCCTGCGTTTTACATGCCCCTCGCCGTTCCACCCATCCCCAAGGCCATCTCAGATGGTGATTCAAAAGTGTACAAAAAGCTAACCAAAGGAAATGCCAGGGGCTGGGTGCGTGCAGCAGTGGGGGTGGGGGGGGCACACAAGTTGCCGGAGGTGCTCTCACCACATCGGTCCAGCACCACCACCACCCCCCGGCCCCCAACTTGCAGACCTGACTCACTTCATTACCCGCATTCTGAACCAGACCCTAAATCCACAAGCCCCCCCCCACCCCCCATAACTCATGCAGCCACAGTAAGGTAATAACTCCACTTCCCGCAGAGTCTCCTTGACGCTCGTCATGGCCAGATAAACATTACGTGTCAGCATTTAAAACACCGTGAAGCACTAATCGTGCGGAACTTAAAAAAAAAAACAAAAAAAAAAACAAATTAGCCGGGTACGCTAATTACAACAAAACAGCCGGCTGCAGAAGCTGGAGGACACGGCCAACGTCCCAGAGTCGTCTGGTGCTCTGTGAGGCTGAGTGTTCACCACCACCAGCAGCTACATCCACGAGGGTGAAATAAGCAAATAAACAGGGTGTATGCAACTGCTTTAGCACCAGTAGCTTAACAAGCAGAACGTCGCACTAACAACACAAAGGTCGTGGGTTCAGATCCCAGAGAGCGCACATAAAATGCAGCCCTTCCCTCAACTCTGAGTGGCTTGGGATAAAAGTATCAGATAGATAAACAAACATAAATGCTTTTTTCAGAAATGGCTTCTTACAGCAAGGACAACATGACGTACAATATAATATGCAAAGGCTGAGGATGTAATGGCTCCAGTCACATCTAGGCTTTGAACACAAACCTTTCATATATAAATAAATCTAGTTATAAGACGGCCTTTGATTACGCTGAATCATAGAAGGCCATATTTTACTTTGATTTATTTGGCAAGCACCGTTGCTCAAAGCGACGAATCAGAGAGCAGGGTCAGCCAGTCCTGGGAGCAATTGGGAGGCGACACATCACAGCCCGTCCTGCACTCAGTGAAGGAGCTCCATCAGCTTCTAGGCTTCACTAACTATTATTGCAGATTCACCCAGAATTTCAGCTCAGCGGCCGCTTGGCTCACGACTCTGCTCAAGGGAAAACCCCACGCCATCTTGTAGTCTCCTGTAGCTTAAGCAGAGCTCGACACCCTCAAACAGAGGTTTACCACTGCCCCCATCCTTAAGCGTCAGATTGTGTGTGCAGGGCCAGTGCTTACTCAGAGACACGGAAATCTCCCTAAACAGTTACCATGTATATTTTACTCAAATCGATGACATTAGCAGCTGGGAGCTTCTCGTGGTGAAGGTGGCCCTGGAGGACTAGTGACACTGGCTGCACGGTACTCAGCAGCCACTTGTCATGCTCACAGATCTCTGTAATCTGGAGGACATCCGCTCTGCTAAGCAGCGAAACCCCCAACAGGCCAGGTCGACCCTGTTTCTCACTCTCTTCAACTTTGTACTCTCTTATTGCCCTGTGTCAAAAAATACAAAGACAGATGTGTTCTCCTGACAGGAGAATCAGCAGTGCCCCAGCCAGAACCAGAGCCCATCATCCCCACAGAGCTCATCGCAGCACCCATCCAGCGGGACATGGATGCCAACCTACAGTGAGAACTGTAAGGAAGACCAGTGCCTCCATCCTGTTCCCCCTGGCGAGACAGTTGTTCCCACACTGCTGTGAGATCGCCAGCAAAAGGGCATCTGGGAGTTGTTCATGGTGATAGGGGAAAGTACTGATGGCCTTCCAAGGTAAGGAAATACGTTAGGTCACGTTCAGTATGTGGTACCACCAAAACTGTCATAAAAATTAATTTTTTTTTATTTTTTTAGAAGTTACGTGGACCTAAAGGCACCCTATATTGAGAATGACCTATGCAGATATATGTACATTTAGAGCAAGGATTTGGCAGAACCAAATGACTTGTTATTAGCTTTCATTGTGAAGCAGTTTTTCTCAAATGGTTGGTCACAAGGCTAGACCAGTTGAGAACTACTATTGTAAAATTTCAACATGCTTCTCTTTCTGTGATTTTAAATCATAAAATTGTCACTGTTATTATCTTCAATAATAATAGCTGTATTAACAGCCATTTTTTTCATTTGAATTTAGTCAGAACACGGTTTTTCACATTACTGAGCATAAGAAAATGAGTTTACAACTCATAACTTTTATATTGTTCGGTAATAATTACAGGCGTATAATGCAATGTAATCCATAAGTTAGAAGTCTTTCGATCCCGGCTTATATCTGTTGACTACAAGTTTGACTACGAGCTCATAACCTAACACACCCTAAATAGGCGACTGCCTGGAAGCATGTTTCAAATGATGAGCACCATTAGCCTAAATGTTTATCCCCCCATGGTCAATATATGTCAAGCCTGTATAAGCTATAAGGAAAAATAATGTATCCTCTATAAACCACAAGATGTTGCACAAGATCTGTGCATCATTTATGACAGATCTTTCACAGGCCAGTTCAAAGACAAAACAAGCCATTTTCAAAAATCATATTAAAATACAATTTCAGTTATAAATTTATATAATAATATAAATTGTAGGATTATCAGTTGTGGAAAAATCACTAATACTTATCTACGATAAGTACCCTATAGGCTATATCCAAAAGTATCTAGTATTTTGTGGTATAGAAGCTTCTACTGTTTTTGTAGCAATTATAATAACATGTTATATTAACGACACTTTCATAATGCATTCATAAAGCATTCATAGAACTTTCATAAGCAGCATGCAAGTATATCTCATCATACTAACATACTTTAACAGTTGTAGTATACCATCTATCCATACATTTTCTGTAACTGCTTGTCCTATTCAGAGGTGCAGGGGATCCAGAGCCTATCCCGGATGCTACGGGTGCGAGGCAGGGAATGACTCAGGAGGGGCACTAACCCATCGCAGGGCACACTCACACACCATTGTTGTAGTATTCATTAATAACAAACATAACATGGTAATCACAAACATTATATTCATATAATGTTTGTTGTTATTGTATTTTAAAGCTGTTAAGGCATGTTAGGATTATGCATTATGAATGCATAAGGAAGGTACACTGAATGTTCTATGAATGCATGAAAAATGTGTTATAATGGTACACTTAATGTAAAGCGTTACCCAGTTTTATATCTGATGAGCATAGAAAGTTTCCTTATTGTAATTAGAGTGGTCTAAGCATAATAAAAACCTTTTTTTTAAATGCATGACTGAATTTTGTCTATGTGTCAGGGTATGGGCACAGGTGCAGAAGAGATGCAGAAAATCCAAGGGGAGGAAGGTGAGAGGGACAGGGGCCAGATCAGAGAATGTGACAAAGGACAGGCATATCAGCTGGGCCTCCACATTTGTTCACAGCACATAAACAATTACCATGTAAAGACAGATAAAGATCAGTCAACTCTCGCTCTCTCTTTGGTCAGGATAAATTTTCCATACTGGACTCTGTTAAAAACACCTTATCAATCACAAATGATTCTCACTGCTCATCCAAGGGGTACTGTGGAACTTTTATTATGTAGTTCTACTGTGTAGAGTTTCTGTATACAGTAGTAAACTGTGATTATACTGCCACTGTGCATGTTGATAACATTGATTATAGCAGAAATTTTGAAGACAACAAAATAATCAGGTATAAGAAATCATATAGAGTAAAAATTAACAACAGTATTTTCTTAATATTTTCTGCTAGTAATAATCAATAAACCTTGCTGGCACATTTTACTGGCACCTCATTTCAGTCTAAATAAGCAATCATTCACAAAACAGATATTCATTATCAAATTATATTGAAACACACAGCAAAAAGCATACAGTTCTTGGAACTCCAGAGGTTTGTGGCCAAGATTTCGCACAAACAAGTGATTGGATTTATATTGCTTTCAGTTGCTGTCAAGCAAGGCCTGCCTGGAGATAGTTAAACTTGAAATAATGTCCCACATCAATTATGCTAACTCAAGCGTGTGGCCCATGCACTGCAGCAAATTAGGTGCATTTGTAGCTGTTCCATTTCCTTCAGAGAAGCTTTAAGGCATGTTTGATAAAGTGCAGACAGTTTACAAACACTCTCCACTTTCCTCCTCTTTGACCAGACCAACAGCCATGACACACATACCTGCCCTCCAATGGCTCTTTTACTGCCATGGCTGGAGATACCAAAGACCCTCAGGTAGCGTTCTCTTACGAAAGATTTCTGGAGATGTTTATCACATTAGCTTTAAACTAAAAAAGTCAAATTAACAAAAACTCAGCAGAAATCTATATTACTACTCTGTGACAGATGTATCATGACAGTGATCTTCAAAATGCAATTATTGACACCTACCAAATATATAACAGTAAGCAAAAATGTTTATGTTTATTTCTATTTGTGACCTACAATCAAAGGTAACACTCATATAACTGAACTTCAGTGTTAGATCCAGCTTTGTTAATTGTCATCTTGAGTCTAATGGTAAGCTTGAGTCTAGTTGGAATGATATTTCTGCATTTGTCAAGAGCCACACATAAAAGCAACTTAATCCTGCAGATCTGACTGCCCAATCTAAGAGGAGCAAAAGAAAATCAAATTAGTAGTTCAGTTCCATAATTTACCTGTAAGGCTCAGTTCAAATCCACCCTCTCCATCTCAGACTCACCCACTTTGCGGGATAGGCTCTCCAGAGTACTGAGAGTTGCTAATCATTCCTGTACCATTTCTTGTAATTCCCTTGTATTATAAAACTAGTCTAACCACTCTACCACGGTGGATTTGAACCAGGATGTCAGTGATCATATGAAGACAGACTTAATTGTGGCCATGTAGAGCTGTGACATCATTGTCCGTAGAAGACTGAACTTTTTCAGCTGACACAGGAAGTATATTTCTCTCTCTCTCTCTCTCTCTCTCTCTCTCTCTCTCTCTCTCTCTCTCTCTCTCTCTCTCACACACACACACACACACACACACACATGCACACACACACGCACAGACATATAGACAGTTGAAAAGGGGTACACCCCTGATAATTTTGTTTCCCAAAGTGCAAGCAACATTAATGTACCCCCAATGGTACAAAAATGTTCCTCAGAGTCCATTTCTGTACCTTAAATTAGATTAAAAAGTACATTTATCCACAGCTAGAGTATAATTGGCAGACCATACACTGGGGTACAGCCCCAGTGACAAGTAATTGTACCCTCAAAGGTACAAATTGGTCCTTATTTTTTCCTTACAGCGTATAGACTAAAATGTGAACTAAATGTGATACCAGACATGAATATGATGAAGTGTCACAACATTACAGTGTCCTCTACCAGTGAATTTTCATCCAAGCCCTTCTCTGCACCAGTTAACAAAAGTTGGACCTGGGTGAGAAAGTATCGTCTATTGGTCCACCAAAACCCAACAGCCTAATCACTAAGGCAGTTGAATTACACAGTAATGGACAATGTTACAACAAATTTTCTTTCTTCTCAGGTCTATCTGAGTCTAGCAACAAGAATATTATAGCTTAAATAAGAGCTAGTCTGTTTAACAATGATTTGTGATTTAATATTTTCTCCCACTGATATGATCATTTCTACTTTTCACTATATGGCACGACAAGACACTTTGCACAGGCTGAAGTATCAGGTCTGCTTTTCAAGTTTCTCACAGTGAGACGGGGGAGGGGGAAACTCCACAAATAGAAGGCAGGATTTAGACCCCCAGTCTTGGTCGCAGCACTACCCACTGAGCCACCATGCCATCCACTTCACAGGAGTGTAAACACTAATTATGACTTGTACCCACTACATCCTATTCTAGTCCCTGAGCACATATTTTCATAACTTGCATCTGTGCAAACTGACCTGCGTGGTTAATAATATATTACCATCTACTAGCATACTCTCATAGAACAATGTCTTCCAGTGGAGGTGGATGATGTTCAGGTAGTCCAAGGTTGTACCCCATGTATGATCTTTTCTATACTGTTTAATCTTTGTTAACAACCAATAAAGAAAATACAAGTAAAGAAAAATAATAGGGCACAGAGGCTTAAGACTTGTTCCCAGAAAAAATAAAAATATTTCAAATATGCCTGTTTTCTTCCCAGGAAAACAGCATTTTTAATAACATAAACCATCAGAATTCCATAGCTAGGGGGAAAATGGACAGGATCCCTGCCAACCAGAGAAAAACAATAATATAAGTTCAAAGTGCACAGTCTGTGCGCATCTTCATGCTCATGTTAGCTCATTTCCTACTTACAGTGGAACTCCCGCAAATTTCTGTGCATCTCTTGTTTGTTGATACAACTACTTGGAGCATTTTCCAACTTCCTGCCCCAAGGTTTCCTTCTGGCAGACCCGAACCTAAAACTACAAATGCACCACAGCAGACTTCCATACCATCATTGGCTCATCAACCCATTAGTTTATAAATGACACAAATTATGTTCTTTAAAGGGATTTTTACACTGCACATTTACACTGTTATATATATATATCTAGGCATGTCTTAGTTTCACTATTCTTATCTGCACCTCCAGATTTTTCTATCTATTTGTTTGTTTGTTTTAGTTGTTTGTTTGTATATTTTTGGGCTAATCACTGTCACACTGACACATTTGTGACCAATGCTTTCTTGCTGCTCAGGCCAAGGGATAGGTGGACAGGTTCAGGACAGTGTAGGTCCTCGGACTGCAGCCACCTATCAAATTTCAGGACTGTTGTTTTGGCCGTTCAGTCAAGCATGTAACTGCAGGCCCATGCCCACAATGACCCATCGCTGGAAACACAAAATCTCATCATCTGCCGCCACTCACCCAACAATACCATTCCCTTTAAAACAGCTTCCTGGAGCATCTTATGGCCTAAATTGCTGGTAATGGTATGATTGAAATAACGGGAGCAACCTTTTGGTTATTTATTTATTATGTGCTTCTCCCAACTTCAGTTGGTTTTTTATACAATAAATACAGCCTTTCAAGCCAAGTTAAGCAGGATTTTATTGTCATACCAACCATATTCAGTACATTGCATAGGGTGACATGAAACAACATTCCCCAGACTGCAGTGCTAAATATATACATAAAGTGCATAGATACACAGGCTAAGTCTATTTTTGAATCAAGGGTACCTCCAAAAGGCAGCATAACCTAACCATACTGAATAAGCTAAAATATCCAGTTTTTGGAATTTGGAGAGTGAGAGTGATGTAAAACCAAATAGACGCTTTTTCACTGTTCACACAGTGTACATTATGATTTGCAACATGCTAATTTCCGCTAGGATGCTTGTGAGAATCACTGTATTATGAATGTCAAGCTATGAATGTCAAATTCTAGTGGAATTAGCATTAGCCTGTGTAAATTTGCATTACAAATGTAATCTGTTCAGCCATTCTATAGCACTTTTTAATAGGAGGCTGGAAATTTTCAAATTCCAAATTATCAGGAAGGCATCATACAATATGCCATTTTTTTCTTTCAGATAATCCATACAAATTGAAATGCATGGAGATCAGTATCAACATGCATTTCAACCAATCTGATGGTGGTGATGCCACCAGCTAAGTTTAGTAATTCTTTTGGCCCAGACCATGTCAGCGCAAGTATAGGTTGGGTACAGCTCGCATCATTTAGAATGGAAAACCTTCCCTTTGCGTTTCCGCTCCGTTATAGCTCAGTTCTTGGCGGCAATGGAAAGGTGCCATTGATATCCTCTCTGCAGCCTCTACAGTGTCCTTGATGGCATTCCTGCTGTGCAGACATATGTTGTCAAAATTCAGATATCAGTTTCATGTCTGACCAAAGCTGGTTCAAGACACCCCTCACATTGGGATCCATAACCCTCACCCCATCTCTAGTTCCTGACCCGATTAGTTCCTGAGTGAGTGAACTTTGTGCATTTTAGATGGCTTCTGCAGCTCTCTCCCACATCCATGGCTGAGGAGGTATGCAGACTTGAGTCTCCTGGCACCTTGTGGACCTGGCTAAGTCAGGGGTTCCTGAACCTGAACCTGACCCTGGGGGAGCTTCTGCTGTACCTGAGCCTTCAGATCCCTGCCCAGGGGAGCCCCTTCTGCTCTTTTTCCCCCGTTTTGTTTTGACCCCTCAGTTGTGTGTGTGTGTGTCTTCCCTGTTGTGTTCCATTTTGTTCATAAACCCCTCTGTCTCATAGTTGCAAACAGATTGTCACACTTTTCCTACCTGTTCCATACCCCACCATGACAAGTTTCTGTAATAGACCCAAGCTTTTTTTCCATTCCAACTTTCAGCTGACCGCGCCAAGCAGTGATGAGGATTCCACCTGTCCCTTTTGGGTGTAGTTGCAAATTGTCCTCAGCTTTTACAAAAGCAAAGGCCTTCTTTGCTGAGCAGACGTGTTTGCTCTCATTGATCCTCAGCACCTGGTCATGATGCCAGCAATAGCACTCCTCTGCCAGTGTCTTTAGGCAACAACTAAGGATATGCTCCAGCAGTCTACCCCTTCGGCACAATTGACATGCTAGGGTCTCAGCATCACTCAAGCAAAAGAGAATGGCTGGCTGAACAAGACATTGCACAGAGATTGCCTCAGGACCTTGAGGTGGACTACTTGGCTCTGACCAAGATAACTGACAGGTCAGTTCCATAGCCTGCTCACAACTAGTCTATGTGCAGTACTGTCACACCCTGCTGGAATTATCTTCCTGGAATATTTGACATGTTTTCTTGTGGGCCTCATTACTCTTTCTGTTGATATAATGTTCAAAGCCAAAGCAAATAGGATCACAAATGTTGCTGGTATTATTACAGAGGTGACAGAATCTACTATAATGATCCAAAATGAAATCTAGGGCTTGTTGCACAAAGCACCCGTAAGTCTCCTTGAGGTTTCCTTGCACTTAAACATGCAAATGATATTTAATTTTTTTTTTTTTTTTATCTTGGTCTGATATTTATGGTATCCCTCAAATTTTGTTAAATGGTTGCACAAAACACATTGGCAACCAAAATAAAGAGAACAACTTAAGGTACCTCCGACTGGTTTTGGTTAATACCAACATGACTGAGTTAATGACGTTAAAAGAAGAAAATGAACACATCCCAGGAAGGGGGTCCTAAGACTGGGAGAACCTCATGGATAGTCTTAATGATATTTTGCATTATACATTAGATGCGGCAGTCAATTTATGATTTGTCCAACTGTCTAGAGCTGGATAATTCAATTTTCCATAGCTGTGCGCTTCCACCCACATTGCAATAAATGAGTTTCAAATGCCCTTACTGTCACAACAGTGTGGCATGGCATGGACAGAAAGGAGACTATTCAAGATGAAAGAGCATTTGCCAGAGACAACCCCATGTAGGGACTTTACCATTAAAGCCAGCCACATGAAAATGAACAGGCTGCAATGACCCGACAAGGAAGCACAGCACTGGGGAACTCTTATACACTGGAAAGACAGAGGACTGAACAAGGGGCACCTGTGGCTGGTTAACAAGGGGGCAGGAACACAAGGTAACACCAACGAGCGACAGGCGTGGCTGATTAGCAGCCCCGCCCGTGGGAAATACTGGGAGCAAACTAGTAGGGCGGGGCTGGATGTGACACTTACCCATCTGCTGAACACCTTGGTGAAGTTCCTGTCAAAATAAGAGGTGGATGAGATAGCACCGCACTTCTTTAATGCAGCCTTCTTCCTAAGAGTGTGTGGGGTGATAGATGAGACCCACATCAGGATTCAGGCGCCCATAAAATATGAAGATTAATTTATTATTTATATTATTATTCAATTCAATCATTGTACAGTTAGTTAGCAATCATGAAAATAACATTAGGGGTGTGCAATTTGATGATATTAGATTGTGAACGATTAAAATGTCTTTATGATCTGTGTCTTAACAGAGAGATCGTTAGTATCCTGCTACAGTGCACATCCTATAAGTTGCTGTTGTATGGCTCATACACGCATTTGAAGTTGTTTTGTCAGCCAAAATTGTCTCAACACACCAATAAACTGATAATAGCAAAGAGTAGGTAGTGCTTTGGATTTTTTCCTCTCTCTCTTTTGTGCCCTCATCCCAACATGCAATGTGCAACATATTACCTATTTGGCAATGTAGTGGCATGGTCCCCAAAAAGAATTCAACATAGGTAACATGGAACTTGTTTGGATATTCCAAAACCAACATGGTGCAAACAACAGTTTCCTTACTCGGCTATGTTTTATGTTTTTATGTTTTAAAATATGGGGATTAAGTTGTACTGTTCAGTAACATGCAAAATAGTCTTAAAAACCAACATGAATAGGAACTGGAGCATGATCCTGTCTGAAGAAAAGTAGTGCTGCTGCTAACTAACTTTGTAGCAACATGTGCAAGCTACAAGTTCAAGCAAACAAACAGTCTCCATGGAAACTTTAGAATTTTACTGCCGTAAAATCTCTTTCAATGTAATAAATCTCTTAGGGTTTTTTTTTAACTAAGGAAACCTTTTAAGTCATTCTGTGCAACACCCTTAAATAAATCCCTTAGCTATGGAGAAATTAAACCTTAAGTATCGTACTCAAGGGGGAAACTTGTGCAACCAACCACTGACTTCCCTCTCCTCCAGGTCACCTTGACGATCCTCCATAATAGATACACCAGAATTCCACAAGCTCTTGCATCTTATAAGGCAGTGTTTCTCAAACAAGTCCTCAGGGACCCCCAGACAGTCCACGTTTTTGCTCCCTCCCAACTCCCAGGGAACTGGGTAAGGCACTCCACTAGAATAGAGCAGGTGCTGAATTTGCTCTGTCAGATCAGACTACTTCCTGGATCTTTTTCAGGTAGAATTTTTGATGTTGGTTCTGGTGTTATCAAGGCCCTGTATCTCCCTAAACATTCCTTCCACACACTGTCACTAAAAGTATTGTGGAAGTACTCAAAAGATACTACATGAAGACTGCACACTTCCTGGACACTGGTCATGACCCTCCCCTAGCACCTGTCACTGTTATCTAGATCTCATGATCTGGCTATGGCATCAGGGACCCCTTATACATCCTTGTCAAGCCTCGATAGCTGGAGATCACTTGACCCATCAGTGTTCTGACTCTTGGCCAGGGAGGTTCCCCTGTGTCAGTCGCTCTCCCTGGAGTACTGACAGCTGCTCCTCATTCCCCTAATTACCTAGGGCTATATACCAGTTTAATCAGTGTGAAGAATTGTCTCATTCAGAGTTACTGATCACTGGTATTGATTCCCATTCTTTCTTGAGTGCCCGAATCTCTTCCCTTCCTAGATAGTCTTCCCCAGTTTATTATATTCACCTGTGCAAAAAAATCCTGTTAGATCCTTCAAGTACTGGTTGTTTGTACTAGTTCCTTGTGAGGTATTCAGAGTCAGATCCATACTGAGCGTTTCTCCTTGTGATTTTGATCTTTACCAATCTACTACTTGTTTCTTGACTTAAGGATTTGGATTCTGATTCTGATATTATTCTTCCCTATTCTGGTCCTTGTCTGATTTTGTTTCCATTTTAATTCAGATGTTAGATTCTGTTGCAGCTTTAGTAAATAAACGATCGTGGATTGCTCTGCGAAAGGACCTCATCCTGATTTATTAACGCAAATAAGCGTTAAAATAAGCTTAACCAAACCAAGATTCTTAGACTAAACTATGTGGGATGATGACATCCACGTTCTCCCTCTTAGTGTTTTATTTTTGAGCCCAAATTATGAGTGAAAATCATTTAATTTTTACACGTCTGTTAGATCAGGGATATTTTACAGAAAAGGCAGCTCTGACTAAAGTATGTTTCCAAAATGCAGTTGGAAAATAGGGGAAAGATGTTTGTATTAAACAGACTGTGCTGGCTTATATGCAATTTCCCCAACATGATTATATCTGGCATAGTGGTGTCACATGCCTGAGAGTGCCAGTTACCATTAGATACTTCGTTAGCTAAATTAACCCACATGGTTGCAAAGCTTTGAGGATGTAATAAAAAACTGATTTGATTAGGAAATCCAGTCCAAACATCTAGATCTGTATTATATCAACTGAGAGCCATCAGTAATTCACAGTGATTAAATAAACTTTAAACATTACAACAATGAATGACAACAGAAAAAACCCTAAACTACATAATATCCTGTAACAGTCTTGACTCAAGTGTTTATAAATACCATAGATGCCATTGTACTAAGAGAACACTATGAGCATGCCGTATACGTATCAGTCTCACCTGTTAATAAACAGACACCAAAGCCTAACTTCATTACAGGCTACTTGCATTCTGTCAGCCATCTCACATTCAGTCTGTCTTCTTTTTCAGTTTTGCTTCAATTCATTGCCATAAATGCGGTTCACTGCTAGTAAAGGCTAGCGTTATGCAAGTGCGTTAAAACTCTTGTGATCACAAATTTATATCTCATAGGTCTCATACCATACAGAATCCTAATAACTGTCAATTATGGGCTGTTAGAAGTATCACTGGCAGTATACAGCTGAATGAATTTTCCTTGTCGCGGAGTTTCCTGTTATTTTGAAAAGATGTCTCTAGATTCTGATTCAAGTTCAAATGTATTATAAATATCAGAAGATTTTGCAACATAATTGAATTCTTTTTTGATCATGACATCATCAGGACTCTTCAGTCCTGGTGTTTTATAGCATTATAAAATAACATTTTTATTGAAAAAATAATTTGTGTTATATCTTTGGATATAACAATTAATTATACCAATTAGTTATACTTTGTTAGTGGCACTCATGTGGGTGGGAGCTAGACATGATGCCTAGTTACAGTAGGTTGAATTTGAAGAACTTTTTGTGAGATTTTCCAATAAATTCAGCTCATGTCTGAGATTTAGCGCATTATTTATCCCAATAGAAAGTCCATCCATCCATCCATCCATCCATCCATCATCTACCGCTTTATCCGAGGTCGGGTCGCGGGGGCAGCTGCCTCAGC
>JAAGVU020000081.1:2673459-2696315 GCA_011763525.2 Mormyrus iriodes | reverse complement strand
ATAATAATAGAGAGATATGTTATATATATATATATATATATATATATATATATATATATATATACATACACACACACACCCACACACACGCTATATATATATATATATTTATATTTTTTACAATATTGCCTTCTTTTTATAAAGTCACCTCATTCGCCAATTAAAACATTTTTCTTTGCTGTTAAAATATTTACACTGTGACTAAGAAAGACGGCTGGATCTGCCACAGAAGTCAAACATCATGTGATCCACTCTATTACAGCGCGAAAAGTCCCCACCGTCTGCAGACAGGCTGAGAAGCGCAGCTTCTACATGCGTAGCCTGTCTGCCAAATCGATCTCATAAAGCACTGGTTTAAGCAAACAGATTCAGAGATTACCGCCACGGTCTAAGGAGAAAAAAAAATGGCAATAGAAACAGAATAAATTTATATGTTCACTTTAACTTACATCTATTTTAACTGCCTGCGAATCTAGAAGAAGTGGTGAGGGCCCCATATTGCGGAGGGACAGGAAGTGAGATTCTTCTAAGGGCGGGACTTAAAAGGTCGCCAAGGCAACACCAAGGTCACGAATCCGGGGGGTGATCTTAACAGGCACTTCCTGTTCCAGGGTGACAGGAACATACAGATAGAAGAACTGAACAGGACAAGAGTGGGAACTCTGAGCGCCTAAACCGGCACCAAATTCCCTAAATAAATTTATTCCAAAGCTTAGAGAAGGCACCGGAAGGGTGTGGGATCTCCTCACCAAGGCAAAGGTTAACAAGGCAAGGCCCCGCCTCGTCACCCCCAGCATGCAGACTTTCATCAGATTCAATAATTCATCCGCCTCCCTAATAAGACGCCCCCGACGCAGCCCCCAGCATGCCCCAGGCATGGCATGCGCGCAGCTCTGCCAAACAGCGGGAGTCCAGCTGCTAGGCAACCCCAGATAAGCTCCTCCCCCACTGGCCCCAGCTCCCAAACGGGTACTCCTTTAATTAGGTTTAATATTTCAGAAGCACGGGGAGGGGTGCTGCTGCCCCCCCGAGACAGGGAGCATTGTGGTCATTCTCAGACAACATGGGAGACTATCCCGCCAGGTAACACGAGGGGGGATGTGTTGGGAGAAAACGGCCCATCAGCATGGCATCCTAGAGTGTCATGGAGGAGGCCCTTCTCAAACAAGGAATCACAAAAGCTCTTGTTTTTTCCCCTCTCTCTCTCTCTCTCACACACACACACACACACACACACACACACTTACTTTCTCCCCCTCTATCAGCTCTCTAGTCATTAAAATACAGAGTATGGCTGCTCGCCTACGCTGCGCTTAAGAAGTTCGCTAAACAGACCATCAGAGAAACAGAACATGCAGTGAAACAACTACCTTCCTGTCGATGGGTGAGGCTCCGCTTATGAAAGGGCTCTACTGGGAAAATAAGCTACATGACAAAGAACAAACAGAACTGAACAGTAAACATAAAAAATTAAGGGGAGCAGTCATTCATTTCAAGACAAATTACAAATCTCGTACATTAGCAAGAAGGCAGAAACCAACATGAAGACAATAGAAGAGTGGGAACTGTGTGAAAAGTGGGCGGAGACTGCAGCTTAGAAAAAGAATTCTTTGTTTTTTAGGTTAAAGTTATGCACTTTCACTTTCGGGAATTTTAAAAGTGACAGCAGGAAAGGACTTTTAAAAAATTAAATCTTTTTTTTCCCCCAGATCTAAAAATGTCTTTCAATGACACTCGCAAGAGCTTCACACAAATATCACGTGTGTCATGGAAGATCACTGCTGTACAGGGCCAAGGTCCAGGAGACAGTGCCTCTCTGCACCTGAACTGCAGTCACTGTGCCCCAGCAGTGAGATGCTCCCCCAGGAGTGGCTCCTGCATCAGGCAAGCCCCCCCCCCCATCACAGTGCAGGGTCACCTTCACTACGACAGCCGATTGCGTGACTTGCGCTTTTACTTGGCGTTCTTGTGCTGCAGGTGAAGAGCTTTCATCTCGCAGCTGTCCTTCTGCATTGAAATGACCGCGACCACGTTCAGTAACCCAGTTACACAGGTGCCACCAACCCCTTCTCCCACCACAACTCTGCTCTGCTGTCTTTTAGCAGGTAGCCCCTCCCCTAAATGAACTCATTGCAAGTTTAGCAAAAAATAAAAACCAATACAAATAAAGAGCTTGTTGTTTACAGATGAGACGGTACAATGATAACAACGCAATTCCAAAGAAACAGAGATCATTAGGAAAGCATGTCGCCGAGTGCCGCAAGGCAGAACGTTACGATGCCCTGAGGGGCCATGAGAGGTAGGCTGCGCATAGCCTCGCCCTGCCAAAGAACCGCTCGATTCTGGCTTGCGTCACACTGTCGAAGCACAATCTGCCACTTTCGGTGGTCCTTCGATGTGCCCGCTTGGTTTCCCCCCGACACCCGTCATATGACTGCCCATTTCGGGGAATGTTTCCTGTTTACGACTTCCCCACAGACCTGGCATCTGTGTTATTTTAAGTAACCAGGAAGCAATTCCACAAAAGATGAACGGCCCCTGATCACATCAACACTTCTCGACTTCTCAGACACATTCAGAAGTCAGGCACTGGGGTCGAACAGCCCGTTTAGGACCCCAGATAAACAAACCCTTGACGATCTTATGCTCTGCGACCCCAACTATAGTATTAAGCAAATTATATATAATTTAACAAACTAATCTTGGTTTCCATGGATACTCAGACCACTACCATTCAGTAGACCTTTTCAGGAGCCCCCCCCATCTGAAACTGCAACATGTGACACTGGTTAAACAGTGATGGTGTTACAATCTGGCAGAAACATTATGAAAAAACAAATTAGTGGCTTTTTTTTTTATAAGGATTCTCTTCTTTTTTTTTTAAATGACACTCCATGTCTAATGCCAAATCACCATTATCAGGGTAAAAATGGCATCATTAGCATGATAAATCTGCTTTGAAGTGTCCCACAGAACAGTGTCAGGTCCTCACCGGTGTTAAACCGAGGATCGCCCACAAAAAGAGCAAAACGGCGAAAATAACCCCACTGACAGCAGGAATCCTCCCAGGGGGTTCCTCCCCGACCTTTCCGTTAAGGCCGATTCCAAATAGGGTGCTGAACTAACGCTATAACTACAGTCCACACGGATCATCATGGTGAGACATGGCTGTCTGACAGGAGCCTGAGGCGTCCTCCGCAAACGGCCACTCCACTGGTCATCTGCGCCCAATCGACCCATTCTCCAGGGACACTGGATAGGTGCCCTTTAAGAGTCTGGCCATCGGAAACACACCATGACCCAACAATGGCCAAGCGTCTTAAAACCAAGGTCAGACAAAGTTGACACCAGCACACAATAAATACCAACAGCAAATGTTCTACTGATATGCCACATACTACGAGAGCCAGTTAAAGGCTGGATTTATAACGTTCTGATCCGATTGCTATGCTTCCATGAATCTTAATTAGCAGGATTGAAAAAAAAAAAAAGACTTGAAAAGCAGCTGAATGAACGATACAACCAGACTGTTTGCGTCTCAGAAATATGACCCAGCAGGAAGCAAATCTGAGGATAAATATTTAAAAAGAATAATAATAATGATAATCAGGCTGGTCACATTAGCTCTCATAAGTGACTGCATTTGGCATTATGCTGATGTTATTCAACTAAGCAGTTGAATTACTAGTTGGGTGAAGGTGTTGCATCTAGCAGACAGCGAGCACCACTATCCAGCCTACATCACTTCCTCAAGGTTATTGCCAGAGCATTTCATTCGGCGTCAATTAAGCTTCCGTCCTCCGATCGCGATGGACAATAACCCACAAAAATATCGCCCAGTCACATGACAGAAGTCTAGGTTTAGTAAAGAGCAAGAGCTCCTTTATAAAGCACGACTGCGATCGATATCTCAGATCTCCCACAATGCAATGTAATGCAAGTGGAAAGCTTCAAATATAAACGCTGGTTTCAAAGATACCACAGCCTCTTCCATTTGATAAGTGCGCTGTATTTGCACTTACCCCTCCATATAGCTGGCAAAGTTTGTGGCCGAAACCAGAGCAGTGCGACTTGTCACTTTATGTAAGAAGGATCGTAAACGCTGGTTTATAAACAGTTAAAAAAAAAGGTAATTAAATGCATCTAAGCTCCAGCTCTGCCCTGTAGAAAAAGCTACAAAGCAGAAGAGACCAAACATCAGCCTCAAATAAAGCCTGGGAAGATATTTTGATGTTGCCAGGTAGAACACTGAACCAAAACGCTCTGGGGTTGTTCACACAGTAACCAGAGGAAACGCCATAGCAGAGGGCCCATGGGGGGGCGGCTGATAGAGCAGCATACGCGGGCAGGAGGCCCCCCCCCACCCCCGCCACACATGGGCACAGTGTCCTGCCAGGGTGTAAGAAAGGCAGGCGGGCTGTCACGCGATGGCGAGAGCTGTGAAATGCGACTCGGACGGCGCAGCACGCAGACACGCTTCATGCATGCAGATAGCGCATGGGAAAACGGAGCAGTGTCACCTCGAGCCTCCCGTGCAGCTACATTTCTGCGACGCAGCAAAAACGCTACATTCCCCCAAGCGCTGCACGGGGTAGGTCAGACTGACATCTGCGGTGGTGGGGTGGGGGGGGGGGCTCAGCAATGAGGAGGACGTGAGACATTAAGAGAGACTCTCTGAGGGTCAAATTGGGCCAAGCTCCCATAAAAGGCAACAGACATAAATCCACAGCACAAAGATCCCCTTTACCTTCAGTACTTTATTATAGTTTTTAATGACAATAATCATAATTTAACAACACTTACATTCAGCGGTGTATTTTTGGCACACTTTCTGTCCTATCCAAGTGGCACAGGTCCCCCCGCCGGCAGGGGGCCTATAGACGTGCACCACTCAATAACGGCACCTCGCCCGAGGCTAAAATAAACACACGCAGCAGCCACATGAGCTGCAGTAGCTCCATCTCCGCACAGGGACCTGGCGGGCTGCTGCTAAAAAGAAACACCAGAGTATTTGGATCCACACCATACACACCCTCCATTTCCAAGGGTGGTGTGCAGTGAGGCACGAGTGACGTCCTCTACCTGACCCAACACCCCACCATCAGGGAGGTCAGGGGGGGTTACGCATCAAATGAGTGGAGTTGCAAAGCGCCAGAAGGCACAAAACTCACTCTCAAAGGACGTTCACACCCATTCAGTGGATGGGGGGGGCAATTTTCCACAGAGGGTTTCGCTCTTACGTGCCCCTTAAAAGTATGAAGCCACCCCCCACCCCACCTGCCAATTTACGTCATGCAGACCACGTCCCATCAAGCGGCTGACTGATGCCTGGGGCTACGTGAGTCCGAGGATGACAGACCGCAGCCAGTACGTTTTCTGGGCGAGGCCAGAGAGGCGACGGAAGGTTCCGGAAAAACCCAGGATCCTCTGGCACTGATCTGCCCATCAATGACACGCCCTGGAAGATCTTGGCGACCCGTTTTCCCTGAGCCTGGAGTGCAAGGTGAACCACATGATCCGAATCTCCAAAACCGCATGCTGGTCATTAATCCCATTGCTCGTCGAGGAGTATACAGGGGCGGGGCTACAAGGACAATGCCCCAAGCTGATTGGCCCCCACAATGACATCTTCCCTGTCACTCACAGATTCAAAACATATCATTGGATAATCATAACTTTGCCCCCCCCCCGCCGTATGAATTATGGCCCCTCTTATGCCCCCCACCTTAAAAAGATTCTAGAATCGTCCGTGCGTGCCAGGTGTCCCAGGGTCCACCTGTGACGGATGCGCAGCACCGGGTCCCCAGCATTGGGCGTGGCCCGCATCCTGCCGCAATGACAGGATTGCTGCATGGGGGGGCGTCCTGGTGAGATGCTGTAGCACACTGCAGTACAAGCGTTCTGTTACACAACATGGAGTGGCCAGGCAAAGCGTAGCGAGCCAACGGCGACTGCGACAAGGAAGAGCTCCGAGAATCCATCTGCATAGTCTCCACGACAGACATGTGCGAGGGTCACCCAACTGGACCCCGGGGTGCCTACCCCGACAGCTAGCCAACAGCCGCCCTTCAGCACTACAAAGTGACCCGCCCCACCCACCCCCGCGCCTTCCCCACCTGGCAGAAAATAGCAGAGGGAAAGACCAAAAACCGTCCTCACAGGACCCAAAATGCCAACCCCCCTCCTCTTGACCCCCAGCAGCAACACAGGTTATAATTAGACAGCGCTGCCTCCAGAACCAGCCCCATTGAGGGTGGGGGCACGAACAAAGCCCAGGCAGCCACCATCCCTGTTTTTGGACTCAGTCCTGCACTGTGGTCCTTGTTCCCCGCCCCCTAGAAACAGACTTCCCACCGCCAAATCACTCTCTCCCTACATGGAGGATGGGGCTGCGGCTTTCTTGACTCCATGGGCCCACCAGACCATAATATCCCGGGATTAGCCCCTCGACACGGCAAATCCACACCAGTCGCCGCGGGCGACAGGATTAAAAATAAATAGTGTAGCAGGCTAGGCTAATCTTGCCGAGTCAGTTTTAAGAGTTACTTTCGCAGCCCGGGCCGATGCCTGAGGCCCAGGTTTCGGAACACTTCCCCCCCCCCCCACACACACCGCACCCCTCACACAGCTGGCCAGCATCCCAAAGCCGGAACTATGATTCAAGCACCTGTGCCCCACAAACCCAACGCTAACAGCACATGACCCCAACAGGAGGCAGGATTTGCCAACGCAGAGAGCAAGACAGGGGCTTTTCCTTACGGCAGGTGCAGGAGAAGGGCGAGTTCAGAGCAGAAGAGAGATATGACCCCACAAAGACAGGCTGAGAAACTATTGCATTATGGGACAGCAGAACACGGACAACATAACCCCATCAAACGCCATCTTGCCCAGCTCCGCTTCTTACACTTAAAGCTGAGTTTCTCAAACCAGCCCTCAGGGACGGTCCCCTGCCGGGAGCTGGGAGGGAGCAAGAATGTGGACCGTACAGGGGGCCCCCAAGGACCGGGTTGGGAAACACTAACTTAAAGACACACTCAGTTAACGAATATTCCTACGGTTAAGGGAAATGGATGCCACGAGTAAACTGGTTAGAAGATGGGTGGGTAGAAATTATCCTGCTCAAGGTGACAGGAGGGTCAGAAGTCCATCCCAGGCGGCACAGGGCACAAGGCTGGGGCTCTCGCCGGAGAGGACGCCAGTCCATCACAGGGAACACGGACGTACACATACAAACAGTACAACAGAGGCAATTTAGAGACCCCAATTAATCCCTGTCTTGACATACAGATTCAAACGCCCAACCATGCAGGTCTGAGGCCACACTGCGACCGACCGAGCCACCGCGGCGCCCCCCATCTGTAAACTTCCAGAATACAAATGAAAGCAGCTCAGCATTATTCAGACCTAGTAAACCCTCATCCCCACCCACAATACATCAAGCTGTTTTTATATTAATATTATGATAAAGCAGGAACAGACCTGTAGGCATCTGCAGAACCTTCAAGCAAACAGGCAGAGGCCGAGACAGATGCTCAGTAGTCAGACTTAAGCAAGAGCTTCCTCCTTTCCTGACTGCCCAAGTCCACCAGGAATTACCCCCAGAAACCCCCCCGACCCCCACAGAACATTATTGAAAGCCTGCTACCAGAAAGCTGCCCCAAATCCAGCCTGGTCAAGCCCCATCACATCAGCGTACATTAACGGTTAAAGACGGGAGCAGACAAGAGAGAGCATGGCAATGCAGTGGGGGGCCCCTCCTGAGGGGGTTAGCATCAGGAATCCCAGGCTGCCGTTTCACCCAATTACACCCCATTCCCCTTTGTTAACCTCACTGTTCCAGGGGAGGGGGCCTTCGGTCAGCTCGAAGCCAGCCAAGGCAGTCGATATTTCTCAGCTGGACATTTTAAAACCGATAAAAAAAACCATCTATGGTTCGGCGGGGCTGGCTGTCTAATAAACAAAGCTGGAGAACAAAAATAAGCAGCACAGTGAGAACGTGTGGGGTGAGTGTCACATATTGTAGCCAGATCCCCAAGGCATTACAGGTACATGCATGGCAACAGGAAATGAAGGAGGATTCTGGGTAAAGTACCCGACATGCCCCAAACCACGACTGGGACCCCACTTTTGACACAGTGCTGCTTATAACACCACTCACTGCAGTAATGTTGTTTTATATTTATTACCTCAGTGGCGCCTTCAGCGGTGCGTGTGAAACATTTCTCACCAGCTTGGAAGAGGACCTGCCCCATCGCTGACCTCGAGGTGACACCGCCACGGTAAGGCCCAATAACGATCCATCACGCAGCCGATAATGCAGTTATATGGGTCCTCACACAGAGTTACTTGGGTTATGGGGGGCGACGGAGATTTACAGGACAGCTGGTGAGCTTTACACGAGAAATGGCCCGTTGTCTTCAGCCGGGTAAACAGAACCAGCATGAGGAAGCGTGATCCACAGCTACTGGACATGGAAGGGTGTTACTGTACACGTATTAACTGCCCGGGATTGAACTGACCAACTGCGTTACCCCAGAATTGCATATGAAAATCCGCTCAGTGGTTGGCACTGTTGCTTCACTCCTCCACGGTTAGAGGTTCGAATCCCAGCTTGTGTGAGTGCACCTGGTGATCAACTAGCCTCCCCATCCAGGGTGAAAATTAAAGAACGTGACTGTAAAATAAAAAACGATGACTCGGTGCTTTATTAACGGTGAGGAACACCACAGCAACCCCTGGACATTTTTCAGGAGACCACGCAGGATCCTTAATTAGCCTCCAGGCGCCTTCAGAGGGACAGCACTCATTCGTCACGAGGCTGAAAGATCAACTGCTGCATAACTAGCAGTGTACTCTGCGGAAAAATATTCACACACACAAAGCCTCGCTCTGCCAAACAAGGCAGCCTCCATGGGGGGTGGGGGGGGGGGGGGGATAAAGCACTCCAATCTGCCTCTGTCGCCCATTAATCCAGTCCACACTATCGCTCAATTTCTCACAACCATTGACATACCTTTTTGGGTCCTCCTGCATAACGAATTAATAAAGGCCCGTTTGAGCATCATCACAGGCACAGAGGAGGACATAGCACACAGGGGAATCACTCATTTAGGCAGAACAAGACCTCAGCAAGAAGAAATTCCACCTACCCCAGTGAAGAACCTGCAATCTAGGAGCTTTGCTCCTAAACAGTTGCCTATTTTGGTATTCTTGTCAATCGTTAAAAAAACACCCCGTTGTTTTCAAAGACATGTAATCTAACGTGTGTTCTGCGCATCTGCAAATATGTAGAAAGGACAAAGCCTGAAAATGTTTATCAGATGGCAAAACTACAGAAAAAAAACATGGAGCCACAACTTACAGTCAGACAAACAGAAAACAAAGGGGACATTGTCTGGAGTAGTGCAGTAACATTAGCATTAAATATGGAGTGTGGTTTTATCTAAAAGCAGCTTTAGAGAGCGCCGAATGTAAAAACAGTTCCTTTGAGAAGCTAAGCAAGCAACAGAAACTGACAAGTAATTATTTTTGCACTTAAGCATTGCATTTAAAAAAAGGCAGCTGCTTTCTGGAAACAAAGCTCCTGCAGACTTAAATATTTTCACCACAAGCTCTTGTTGGAATGAAACGACGAGGCGCTCTTCTTAAATATTTTGACTGAATTATTTGTTACATGGGCTGGCTACAAAGGCACGCACGCACCCAGTGACATGGCTTAGGAACAATGCAATTTCCATCCTTCTGTCCAAATTAAAATGGCATCCTCGAAGACAGTCAAACTGCCCCCCATCTACAGTAATAGGCTTACCCTGGTCACAAATAGGATTTACATTTGAAAAACTTCCCAGGGGACTGTTATTAAATTTGACTTTTAAGGGTCTTCCAATTTATTCTGTCTCACGTTATAATACAGAGGCAGATTTAACTTTTTCCAAATCACTGTTTACCATCAAGATGCTCATATTAATGACAGTATCATATCCACTGAAATAAGCAGCATTCAACATTTAAGATCACAGACTGTTCTATGAAATACCCAGTCTTTTGAGCAATCGAAATGCCATTTATACACTAGCCTCACACTAGGATTAAAATGGCAAGAAAACCCATTTTTAACCATTTTGGAAATTAATTTGTGGATGTCAGACACGTTAGAAAAACGCGAGGATTGGCCAAATTATCCAATGCGTTTTAATAGACATCTACGTCCGACATGCCTGGGCCAAATATCTCCACTATCAAGTCAAGGCAAATTTATCATTGTTACGTAACTTAATATAATTGCAAAGGAATGTAATGGATCCAAAACTAATGGTCATTTTTAAATCCAAATCATTCAAGTTAAACTAAGAAACTTATTTATCAATTACCAAAAAAAAAGCATAAAACTTATGATTTACAGATTTATGAGGAGAATTTTCTTGGTTGACCGATAAGCGCTCGCCGGGAGCGATGCATTGTGAATTACAAAATGTCAATAATGCAATGCAATGCAATACGGACGGAGGAAACGCTGCGGTTAAAAGTCAATCCATCTACACGGAGTTAAACATTAAATTAAAATGTAAATGATAAACAAATCCCAAGTCTTATGGTGTCAAAGGCCTGAGTTTAGCGTGCATTTTCTGCCCGATGGTCGGCAGCTGCGGTCAATGTCAGAAACAAAGTATCGGGAGTGACACGGGCGGCTGGGATGGGGGGTGGCAGCGGCAACAGTGCGGCAATCGGCGAAGGGGGACTGCGTGCTAATACCTTTGCCCACTCAGACCAACACAGACCAACAGCCCTATGATAACCACCGAACGCCAATCATCTACAGCACAGACCCCCGGAACCCAAGGCACGTGCATCTGGGGATGGGACGGTGGCAGTCACGGATCCTACACCACTAATCCTAAGTATGCATTAAAAAAGCACGATCACAGGCTACATTTAAAGTTTAAGGCATAAAGCAAGGGTGCCAGGGTGGGAGAGGAACCCTAAACGGGTGCGATCTGGAAGTGCAGAAACTGGTGGAAACTAGCTCTCATTGCTACAATAAGCATCCCACTAATAGTTTTAAAGGTCGGGTTCAGAGGAGGAGGGGTGGCGGCGGCGTTTGCTGACCTGTTGCGTCCTTTCGGCCGGGTTTTTCATCACCGCCTGTCGGAAGCTGTTATCCACGTAGGACGCCATTCTTTCTGGTGGCAGGGCGAGAAGAGCATGCAGCGCGGCACAGAGAAAGAAACGGCTCCGAGCCGCGGCTCCTACTTCTGGGGCTGCTTCAGTCCTCGCCCGTTACTCGCTTTCCCCCAGCAAAACGCTCCGGCAATGCGGCGATTTGCGGATCTCTGTCCCCCAGGCCAGAGCCGGAGCCACGGGGGTTGGGTGCCTCTCCTGCAGCCGATCCCCGAGGATAGCTCAAGGATCCACCTAGATCTGCTGCCAGAAGACGATCGGCCTCCTCGCTATATCTCTGGATATATAATCGGTCCGCCCGATTACTTAAAGAGTTGAAACAAATTCAGCACATCCTCCCCCTTGAGTCATCTACCGCGGTTTAAAAAAAACGCACTTAAGATCTATACAGCCCGTCCGTCTTCTTCTGCATTCTGCTTTTGAAACAAGTCCAGAGCGCCGTTCAAAGCGCCTGAAACCCAATCGCTTCCAGCTCGTCCATTTGCCACGAGCCAGACGTCCAATATATCTCGCGGCCACGCGCAAAATAAAGCGTAATTTATCCCCCGGGCTGTTTGTCATTAAAAAAGAGGAGGCGATCGCCAGGGCTCTCCGCTTTGTGCCACCATGGTGACTGACAGAGAAAAGCGTATGGGCGAGCCCATTGACAACAATATAATTCGCAAAAGAAAATTTAACAAGAAAAGAAATCTCTGTCGCCACCTACTTAAAGGGTCCGGAAAGGCAGAACTGAACCCTGCACCGGGTCTCTGCTCCCTACTGCCACCACCGGACATACTTGGAATTACCGAAAATATTTCAGATTTTGCATTTCAGCAGTTCATCCCAAGAATAAGTTGGAAGATCTTCCAACTGTTTACCCAATGCAAGAAGGCGTGGAAAGTTATTGATAAGTAATACTTATTTAGAAACAATCTAAGCAAAACCTTAGTTAATTTATGGCAGCTATAAGTCCTGGTGTAATGGAGCTCAATGCAGATCAAATCCAGTTTAAGACATAGTGATCTGTAGCATGTATAACATAAAGCTTGGGGCACCTGGCAGGGAAGATCCTGGATGTGATGTTAGCCCACCATAGGATATGGGGTAGAATGAACAGTGGGTAGCATTTCAGTCCAGGACTGGGCAGGGGAGACCCTGGATGGAACGCCAGTCCATCAGAGGCACAAATACATCCCAGATGGGATAGTGGTTCTTCATATGGGCCTTATTGCTGTTTATTTTATGGAGGAAAACATTTTTTTTAAACCACTGTTTAAGAAATTAGATATTTGAAAGTTAAATATTCCTGAGATGTGAATCCAGTGATTTAATTCACACTCCCAACATCAGAATTGCTGAACTAAACATGTTGATTTTGAATAAAATCCTTTGTTAGGTATTTTTTCTTTCTTTCTTTCAGACGATTAGCATAATTTGGAAAATACCTTGTAAATAAACTGTGTAGACTATGGCTTATAACAATGATTCAAGATGTGGTTATAGTTATCAGAGTTGTTATTATTATTATTATTATTATTATTATTATTATTATTATTATTGGTATTATCCTCACTGTGTATACAAATGCAAGATGCTTGGATATCAGCTGAATAAAGTCTGAAGATGTTTCGAATACCTTGGCTGAGGTCAGAGAAATTGCCGATGTTTATTTGATGCTGAAATTACACGTGCCTGAACTACGTCTTTGCTATGACTGCAACAGTTCAAGCCATGAAAATTGCTCTATCATGCAGGACAAACAGCCCTGCAGGAAGGGATGGTTAGGTCACTTTTGCTGTTGTTTTTAATGTGGTCTCTGCCGTGGTCAAGTGCTGCTTTATTTCTGCTATGGTATCAGTAATGAGTTCTTGCAATAGTACAGGCAAATCTGACTTCTGTTAATTCTTCCCCAGATTAGTTTCTGAAGGTAGTGGTTCTGGGTGAATTGAATAAATAACAAGTACGTAGTTTATCGATCTTTAGTTTTATTCATTACTATCCAATAGTATAATGCAAGGAGGGATTAGAAATTAAAACAAAGAATGAATGTTACATATATATGGCACTTTTCAAGACACCCAAAGCACTTTACAGAACCAATGGGGAGCCACTTCAACCACCTCCACTGTGTAGCCCCCACCTGTGTGATGCGATGGCAGCCATTCTGCACCAGTACGCTCCCCACACAGTAGCTAAGGTGGTGAAGGGGCAGGACAGGATTCACCAGTTAGATACAGGGGATGATTAGGAGGCCAGATTTGATATGGCCACAGTGGGTAATTTTAGCCAGGACACTGAGGTGCCACCAAGAGATACCCAACAATCTTTTATAACCTCAATTTTATATCTCATCGGAAGGACGGCACCATTTTTACAGCACAGTATCCCCATCACTGCACTGGGGCTTTGGGATCCACACAGACCACGGGTCTAACGAATTAATAAAGGCAGGGCTAACCTGCTGGCCACATCAGCACCTCTTCCAGTAGCAACCCAGTTTTCCTAGTTGGTCTCCCATCCAAGTACTGGCCAGGCCCTAACCTACTTATCTTCAGATAGATTACCTGGCCTGAACTGCAGGTGGTATGGCTGCCAACAAGAATATTAAGTTGAAATATATGATTATGTATTCACTGTTATGTAATAATGACCCTAATATTTTCAGTCACTGTGAATTTACTGTGAACAAATTTGGTTGCCTCGCAGGTGTTAATAGCCTTGATGCACTGTTTATATCTAGACAGTCACACAGAGGTGGAAAGTGTGGTATCAGCTCACTCAAAATCCTATTTTGTCTGGAGATACTGCACATAGTGCCTTTGTGACCTTGTGACAAGATATCTAGGCTCCAGAATCCTGCCGAATTCATTTACGAGACTAAGAATCAGAAGGCAGTACATATTATATATCAGGTAATGTCATTACTTCTCCATTTTCCATTGCAGCTTAGCCAGTGCAGGGTCACGGTGTACTGGGAGCCAGGACGCACGGAACACATGTTACGGGACACCTTGGACAGGATGCCAGCACATCACACTAAAGACAGCACGTCACCTGACTGCATGGTTTTGGACTTCAGAAGGAAGCCAGAGTACCCAGAGGAATCCTTTACTATAAAATATAAACTCCACACATAGAAAAGGGAGGGGTCAACTCTGAACGCACACCACTGCCCTCTGAGGCATCGTGCCATCCGATTAAATTATTGTATCATATATTCCTGTTATACCCTCAGGTCAAGTGGGACTTTATTGTCACACCGACCATATTCAGCACACTGTATACTGTACCGTTCCCGAGATCGCAGTGCTACATCCATACATGAAGCGCATGGACAGACAGGATAAGATCGACAGCACTGAGAGACAATGTAAAAGTAAACCGATTGTTTAGATTTGGCATTGGTGAAGCAGCAGAGTGGTATGTAGCAGAAATGATAAATAAATATTAAATATCATGAGCGCGGGTAAAAGGTGCAAGAACCGTACAGCCGGTAATATGGCTCAAAAGCGACATGGCGCTGGCGGATGGCGGTTTGAGTGTCTGGGCTATGAATGAATATACATAATCATCAGTATAAGTACCAGATCAATAATAATCATAAATCCAATTATAACCGTCAAAGCAATTTATACGTAATTGAATAAAACATGCAAAGGAAAAACGCAACATTGTCATTGCTTCTCATCAGCGTTGCGCATGAATGATTTTTTTCTAACTGCAAGAATCATTAACCAGAGATTAGATGAGGCACAGCAGGGATCAGGCACACAGATTAACCCCTAACAGCCAAGTTTTTCTTTCCACTTGTGCTAACCTTCATGTCATAAAATACGAATGGCGGTTTTAGAAGTGTCTGCAATATAATTCATGGATTATGAAGATTATATTTAATTACATGAAATGCCAAATATACGCTACAGAGGTCGTGTTACCACCACTATAAAATGGCCCCCAAAGATCCTTTCAGTGGGACCCAAAAATAACTGGAGAATTCAAGGAGTGACCAATATGTTTGATGCCCTGATAGGATTCTTCATGCAAAATTTGTGCAGCCGCAGTTCAACATAAAAGCATGTAGGAATCAAAAGAGAGAGGGGGATGACATGTGTGAGACACCTGACAAAGAGACCAGACCCCACCGTAACTCATACCGGTACATTAAGTTCTGTTATGTATCTCACCAACAAATGTCTTTAGCCAACATCGATTCTTAACTGACTGACAAAGTTTTCAGTTGCTCGCTTGCTTGCATCCATCCATCCATCTCAGAGAACACCCTGGATGGGATGCCAGTCAATCACAGGGCACAAACACATTCGCACACATTTAGAATAAAAAAAAATACATGCTCAACTCATATACAGCAGCAGGAAAATGTGCATAAGTTCAGTAAAAATGATCTGTTCCACAGGGAGACAGATATGAAATTGAGTAGACAGTTTTAGTGTGATTACCAGACATTTAAGTGTTCAGAGCCTTCTTGGTAGGCC
This sequence comes from Mormyrus iriodes, assembly GCA_011763525.2. NCBI lineage: Eukaryota > Metazoa > Chordata > Actinopteri > Osteoglossiformes > Mormyridae > Mormyrus > Mormyrus iriodes. The sequence continues at coordinate 2,680,662 of JAAGVU020000081.1, read as the reverse complement.
TATCGCGGATCCAGTTGAAAACATGATCCATCTATAATATTAACAGCACATCCTGTTTGGGTCATGGTGGCCACATGTCCCGGGACATGATGGCCTAGAAGCGTGGGTGTAGGCGCGCACACACGCCTTACAAGTCATGCTACATACTAACGCCATTATTATTAAACTTTACGCTGTTTTAGTACGTCTAATATATCATCTGTTTCTGTACACTGAAGTTTTCAACTTGAGCTTAATCTACGGAAGTCAGAAACTTTCTTGGCATGCATCTTGAATATTCAACATATCAAGAAATGACTGTTCATAAACAAACCGTATGGAAAAAAATGCAGACATACTAAGTAGCATAAATCCAAATGTATAATAGTTCATTATCAGCAGTTTATTAAACAAGAACCAATACTGAATGATGATAAAAAGAATTACAATCACAAGCAAAACCAGCTTGAATTAAGCCTCATGAACGCAACATTTACATATTTCTCCATACGCACATTATACAGATCTCATGTTTATCGCAGTCTACGTTATTCCTAAACCACGTACGTGCTAATACAGTGAGATCTATTCACATACACAGAGTATTAGAGTATTCTGGTTGCTTATTTTTCATGACATGACAGGACAGCAAAAAACCTTTCAAAAAGCTAAGACTCAACAATCCAACGGTGACAAACTGAGGTAGTGTTTAGTGTAAAAACGTTAGAAATGCAATGCTTCGTCTGTATTAGAATCATCGCTAGAATTAAAGCCAAATAGGTTTGCAAAATGTGTAACTACAGAAGCTTACACTGTCACTAAAGTTCTCTCAAAATATTTTTTTTTATTTGCAAAGACATCTGTGTGGAAATCCTGTAAGGTTGTAGGAAATGGTACAAAAGACCCAACGAGACAGGCAGCATCCAGTCACAGTGGCTTGTGATCGGGGATGAAGCCGCAGCCGATTGCAGCGTCTCCATCGCGCGAGGGATCGCTTCCAGGCCGTGTGGACACAGGAGCCAAAAGGGAGTTCATCAGCACCCCGGCCAGGCTCTTCCTTTTCCCGTTTCATGCAGGTGACGGGACATGTGGACAGTGATTGTAATCCTGCTGGCGCACGGCTGTATGTCCATCGTAATGCAGGTAGGCGCGGGCAGCCCCGGGTGTTCCCCAGCCTGCTCGCCTTGTGCGGAAGGCACTCTCAGTGTGATCCATGTATTTCTAAGACTGTGCACCGTATGAAAAATACATCATTGGAAAGAGTTTTTTTAAAAAAAAAAAAAAACACCATTCGGTATGTTTAAAATAAGCCATGAGAAATTAAGCTTACGGATCCTCACGGCTCACAAAATTTTGACTCCGGACCAAAAAAAAAACATTACAAATCTAACAAGGACAACACTGCAGAAAAATAGCCATACCTGAATAAGTATGATTAGCATACTGAATTGTTTCACGAAAAAAAAAATTGTTAATACATTAAAAAAAGAAGAACACTGTACCAGACAATTACTGTGCCGACCTCATTTTCAATATTTATGTAAACGTTTATAATGAATAAGGCTTTCCCTTAAATGTCTTGGTGTTTTCATCCCTTTGTATAAAAAGTACCCCAAAAAAAAGCACACAAAAACAGAAGGAAAATTTTAAACAAGCAAAGATAACTTATACACACTATCCAGCGGCAAACCCTGAAGTGAGTATGGAGTTTTACTGCTTGAACGGGCCTGCCCCACCGGGCACAACCGGATGCAAAGACCGAACCACGTAGAAGTCCAGGCTCTCTCATCTCAAAGTCCTGTGCCGTACTGGCTGGAAAATTTTTCATATGCTTCGGTTTGGAAGGGGGGGGGGATTAATTTATAACAGTATCTGGGCGACGTGGGGGGAGTGTGTGCTGGCCACGGCCGCCAGCAGCGGGAGGTCACTGGATTCGATCCTGTGGGGAAAATGTGAGGGAAACAGCCAGAGGTTTAACAGCTCAAGGTAAATCCTCTATTTTTAAACAGTAAATACTATCATCTGCTTTATGGAAATTGACCCAGAGGATACAGCGCGGAATAATGACAACATCAGAAATCCCTTCCCAGTAAAGACCAGCCTACTGGGGACTCGTGCATTATCTATTTTTCATTTCACTTCACTGTGCGAATGGTAGGATGAGGAGATTACCTACCCTAATACCACACTAAGCTCCTTCACATGAACCCTCTTCTGTCCTTTTAAGTACTCGGACAGCATCTTGCTCTTGAAGTAAATTTCTTGCAGTCGATCCTCAAGGTGCATGACACACTGGGGGGGGGGGGGGGGTCAAGGTGGATGCCAAAAAAATGACACTCACGGTCAGCAGAAAGCAAGATCAAACTGCGCCATAGGCTGTACATAGGGGCCACAGGTTCAATGAAAGCTGATTGGCCCCCAGAGTATGCCATCCCCAGTCATTCCCTGATTCGAAACATATCATTGGCTAATGATAAGGTTGGCACCTTCTGTATGAATTATGCCCCTTTTATGCCACCCACCAAAACCCTAGTACTGCCGCAGCTCTGTGCCCTGGTGTGAAGGAGTACTCACGAAATCTGGGGAGATGTTGAGCCTGGCCATGTGCAGTATGGAATGCAGCAGGTTACTGACCATGCTGGACACCAGCACGTCTTTCCCGATCTTACTGGAGTCCGTCACCCGCCTCTGGCTTGTGGCCACTTGTACCGTCAGCTTGTCGGCATCGGCGACGATGCACACGGCCTCGGCGATTGGCTCATCCAAGGCGGGATGCTGAGGAGGGGCCGGAAACTCAATGCAGCCCCCGTTAAGGGCGACTAGCACCAAAGGAGGCCCTAACACAGGTACGCCAATGTCTGCATAGTCACGTTTAAACCATTTTAGTCTTATAGAGTTCTTGCTTTGTTTGGAAGATGTTGTGTAGGTACACCTGTACTTGGGCATTCATTGGAAGCTCAGCCTAGCTGTACTTATGCCTAGTTGACGCCGTATGTTTGTAATGTGCCATTTGCCTCACTTGTATGTCACTTTGGACAAAAAGCATCCGCAAAATATATAAAATGTAAATGTAATATTTAAACATGAATATCTCTAAATCTGGAGGAGCTTCATTTCCAAGCACAGGCAGCTCTCGACTTTCCGAGAACCGAAGTAAATCCGGACTTACATGAAAAAAAAAAAAATATCAGATACACAGAGCTTGTGGAAGTGCAAAAGGTGACATATCTATACATAAATTTACACTTTATATTTTCATTTATATATATTACTACTGTATTTTAGCTTATGTATTTTCTGCTATAAGGCGTTTTGCATGATATGGGGAGGGAAATCCAACTTACGCAAAATTTGACTTGTGCAACGGTTTGGGAAAGAACTACCTGTACTGTTATTGACATTATTGACAGCATGGGGTGTGATCAAAAAAACTACACATATGTTTGTTTGCTTGGCGGACGCTTTTGTCCAAAGCAACACATAAGCAACGCAGAAGGACAAAAAGGTGGCAAGTAAGGACACACAAGACTACAGTCCTATAAGCAAGCCAACATTAAAGTAGCATCAGTGGGTGAAGCGGATTTACGGGCGTAAAAGGACAACACCACGCTCTCTCACCAGGACCGTGTGTTCCAGGTCGCTATACAGACACAGCTTGAGTCTCTCGTCCGAGCCGGTCCCGTGCAGCACGAAGTCGGGCATGTACTGCGGACAATACCCGCCGAACAGCGATCTCCCGAAATTATTAACGTCAGGCCTGCTGAAGGTTTCAGACCTGCAAACAGAAACGCGTTTAAAAGAAAAAAAAAAAGATGTAAACAGAAGCTTAAAACACAAAAACAGGAGTCTGGTCTCAAATGACATCTTGGTATTTCAGGCTGTTAGACTACAAGCAAAATCAATCGCACTTAATATCAGACATAAAAAGTGTGTGTGGCTTAGACTGCAATGTGCTGCTGCCCATTTATAGACTTATGCCGATAACATTATGTGGTTCACTGGGAGTGTGTGTAAGAAGTAGACTATCCCTCTGTCCTTCATACAAGTCATGTTTTAGTGACTGAATTAACAGCACACTGCTCCACTGTTTAAGGGTTACCCAGTGTTTATGAGGTATATTTAAATCTAGCTGGAGTTCAAAGGTCACATGCAGCACAACGGTCACATGGCAATCTCTCTTCCCATTTTCCATATTTTATGCAACCTTTTTATGTAAATAATGTACAGTCCCATTCCCAAAAAAGTTGGGACGCTATGTAAAATGTAAATAAAAACATAATGCAATGATTTGCAAATCATATGAACCCATGTTTAATTGAAAACGGAACAAAGACAACATATCAAATGTTGAAAACGAGAAATTTTATCATTTTATGACAATAGTTGGAATTTCAAAGTAGTAATGGATTGCCACATACACTTAAGTGCCCTGGTGCCAGTATGTTGTGAAAGGTGCACTGTAAAAATAAACAGAATTTAGCTGAATATGAGAAACAGTAGGAGATTCCTATTCAAAGAGAGTCTTTCTGCTGTACCTCTGATTCCAGTGGAGTGCCTAGCTATATTAGCGGCTGTGACAGACTCTTGGCTTCACACACAGGGCAGGTACCTGGGTAGGGGCAATTCCTGCTCCTCCCTGGGATCTCCGTGCGTCTCCGCTCCCCTCCGAGTGCCCGTCGGCTCCGATGAAGCCTCCTCCTCGTCGCTGTCCCCCAGGGCGCTGTCAGAGCTCTCGTTCCTGCGTATGTCCCCCATCAGTCTGACAGGCAGCTTCCTGCCAACGCTCCCATAGGGAGCAAGCCTACCTGGGCCCAGCCTCGCCGTTGCCCCCTGCAGGCGGGAGGCCAAACTTTCAGAGTTCGGAGGTGAGATTTTCCTAGCAGTCTCTAACTCAGGTGTCTGCGCCAAGTGTTCAGAAGGGCCCGCCTGGGCGAGACAGTCTGACGGGGGATCCTCCAGGTTGCCCCCTGCAGGAGGCACTTCAGAAGACTCCTCTAAATTCTCCCTGTACTGCCTGAAACTCTGGTCCATCTCTCTTTGCCGGGACTCCAGGTCAGAGTCCGTTGAGTCAGCGCTGCCAATCCGGAACTGGACCCTGTTCAGCAGCGGACTCTGCTGGGGCAGCCAGACCGGCCAAGGCCCCTGCAGCTCAAGGCCCCGTTCAGACAACCCCGCCAAAGCCCCGGCCCCATCCATGCCCCTGGGTTCTGAATGGGGTGCCGGTCCAGGGCCCCCAAGTGAAGGTGGGACCTGCGAGTCTCTGGGTTTTCTGGGCTCATCTCTGACAGAGACAACCACGTACTCGGAGCGCTCCACCTCGCCCCTCTCCAACGTGGTGGTGAGCGTAGGCCCTGCGGGGGTGGCCTCAGCCTCCGCGCACGGCCCGCTCTGCCTCATCACGTTCTCCTGCAGGTCCGAGCAGCGAACGAAGTAGGTGAGGACGTGGAGCACGCGCTGGACTAGCTCCCGTCGCCTCCCCACCACCACGGTCCGTGCCAGCCTCACCGGGGAGCCCATGGCGCCGTACAGGTCACCTGCAACACAAACTGTAACGTGAAAACGACACTCCAAGCCCCTCTAATGCTGCCAACAATATGAAACTCATTCGAACATTCAATCAGAAATCAATAAATCCAGTACTTTACTGTGCATACCTATTGTTCTTCCACTGTGCATTTGTAAATCATAAGGTACAATCAAACCCACCTCACACGTCTAGTCAAAAGCCAAACTATGTACAGAATATTACATTTTTTTATTAATTATTGTTTCATTTTTGTCTGACTTGTCAGGTTTAGCATAAAGCTGTTAAAGTCCCAGACAAATGCCGTTTGTTTCACTCTATGCCCGTATATTTTGATAATAAATGAAACTATTCTGAAGCCTGGCATGATAAGGTGCACTGCAACCAATCACCACAAGGAGGCAGTATTGCTCAACACAGTAAAGCAGCACTCCCCGTTGTCTGCCGTCAACCTGGACCACAAACATCTCGTCTGGAGAAACTGCAGGTTTTTCTACAATGTTCGAGGACAGAAATGCACCCTTTCTCTGCAACAATGGCTGGCACTCACCCAGCTGCGCCCACAGAGGGTTGTAGGGGTGGGATTTAGCCAGCATGTCCACAGTCTGCGACCTGTGCTTCTCGGAGAAGGCTTTGATCGGTGGGTGGTCACTGGGCATGACGGTGGGGACCCAGGCCAGGTGGTGTGTCAGCACTGCCGTCAGCAGGGCGGCCAGAAACCTGGGGCCGGGACCAGAAGTAGAGGGCAGTCACATGACTAGTGGGGAAGGCGGTGAACATCAGGAACTAGGGCGGCAGAATGGAACCCCACTGAAGCCCTCAGGACGGCAAACTGACTGGCTCTTGGCCGTGTGCTCCGTCAGGAGCGTCAGCTCCCGCAGGAAGCACTGGCACAGCTGGCTCTTGTCAGCCGCCTGGGACACCATGGTCAGCCACACGGGCTCTGTGATGCGGGGGGCCATGTACAGGTTCCAGATGGTGGTCCTGTCAGGCAGAGGAGGAGGGCGGGGACACATTCCGAGCTGATTCAGCTTCACCGTCTCTTACAGCGGCGTGATGCAGGAGGCCGCAGCGGAGCGTGTTTATGGCCGTTTTGTAATCAGGCCATCAAACTAATATTCTATGTGTCAATGATTAGCCTGATCACTATAAAAATACAGATATAAGATACACACTGCATAACAATAGCAATATTATGAAAACAGTAGTAAGAAATTATTATTATTATTATTAGTAGTAGTATTAGTATTATAATATATACAAGTACAAAATTGATGTTTACTTACATCTCCATTGCTGCTACATATTTGTACATATGTCTGCCAATCCCACTTGTATTATGATTTAAGTGTGTGCATACTAACACTGCCAGCCCACCCATAAGCCCACCTGATAAGCATCAGGCTGCGAGGAGACACACAAGTAAGAAGTTCACTGTATTTTAGTACATCCCATACTTCATAGATACGATAGTAACATCTCCAATCTCGCCATTAATATTGTATCAGATGGAAACCCTGCTCCCTTTCCGGCATGTCTGAATTACACCCAAGCAGCTCTCGTACTCCACTTTTTAACACGGTCGTCATTTTCCAGAGGGGGGGGGGGGGGGGGGCTTTAGTTTTGGGGGTTTGGGGGGGAAGGGGGGGGGCCGTGCGGGGGGCTGCCACCCGGCACCCCCCGGGACCCCCCCCCGGGGG
>JAAGVU020000081.1:2656038-2672978 GCA_011763525.2 Mormyrus iriodes | reverse complement strand
GCGGCGGGGCCCCGCCGGGCGAGGGCCACGCCAGCGGCGGGGGGGGGGGGGGGGGGGGGGGGGGGGGGCAGGGGACAAAAACAGTCTCAGCAGGACAAACCCTGTCTGGAGCCCACGGCCCCTTTCAGCTTCCCAGAGCTCAGTAACACAAGCTGGACGCTTCAAGTAGATGCCATCAGGCCCCGTACGGATAAAAATCAGATCATTTATCTTTCACCGTCTCCTGGGGATTTCTGACCTCTCCTAAAACGAAATGGATTCTCAAGGATTTGAAGCTGTATTATAAAACATAATCGCCCAATTAACATGCAAGTTACAAGGTCACGCATTCTGTCACGCAATTTCCATATCAGTAAAGTATACGCAAATGTTCATAGAAACCGATAAGCCGAAACACTATGACCAACCTCACGTGACGTGACTAACGTGCCCAGTATTCGGTACTTGTAGTAGACGCGCTGGATGCAGAAAAAATGGGTAGCAGTAAACACCCAAGTGCCTTTGATAAGGGCCAAATCACTGTGAACAGACAACAATCAGAGCAACTCTGAAACGGCTTATAGTCAAATGTGGTAAGAACCTTCTGAGAGGGATCTGGGGAGGTGAAGAAAAGCCAGGAACTGCTGACAGGGTGTTGCACCATTTTTACGATCTAGTCAACATCATTCGCTTCACGTGGAGGTAGTCATATGTTTTAGCTCACTGGTGTTTATTTGGTTGTAAGTGGTTCAGTTTCCATAGGAACCCAGATAAAGTTAAATTTAAGTTCTACAAGCAGGAGCTTCCAAAGGAAATCTAGGTAATATCACTATTCTCCAATCAAAAATCCTCTTATATCATACATTTATTTGCACTTTGGGGGAAAACTAATCGCAAGCGAGACGGCTGTCACCATCTACCTACGGCCTCGGGGCTCTGCCCTACCTTCTCGATGGCACTCTTCAGCTTGTTCATGTGGGATTCGAAGAGTGGAAAGTGGGAGAAGAAGAAATCCTGGAAGCTCCTGTTCTCCTCGTCCTTCTCGGGCAGGGAGAAGATGATGCTGACGGCAATCTTCTTCCGACGGATGACGGCAGGGTTGGAGCCGCAACTTTCATCCGACAGGCTGAATATCTCCTCGTTGCCCCTGAAACATGAGACCATGATGTTCATCCCTGGGGGTAATCTGTGGAGCAGGACCCAACCACTGGTCTAGAAACCTCAAGAACAGGAGAGCCGCTAAAGGTGGCAGAAAATGATTGCCTCAAGCAACACGAGATGTTAGTGTGCAGGTTTCTGCACTCACCAGCGGGGCACTGGCCCGTTCTCCAGGCTGGTGGTCTGGCTTCTCAGCCAGCGTCGCTGGTAGCTGCTGGCACAGCTGCTGGTGAGGGAGCTGCCAGGGGATGGTAGAGGGGTGACCAACAGACTGCTGAGGGAGGCTGGGGCGGGGGGGTGGGAGGAGAACAGACCGAGTGACCACACAGACACTTGGCGGCTTTTTAACCATTCTGGTTAGCCTATTAAAGCACACCTTTCTCCTACCAGCTAAGGCAGTTAAACGAATATCCAGACTAGGTACAGATGATTATGTTACCTGCAACACAATTTTCCACTGCTAATCTGATATAATGCAGAACGACCGTTTTGGTTGTGAGTTTAATGTCCTCAATAAGCCACTGTAGAGAGTGGGAGAAGCCCAGGCGGTACCTGATCGGGCGATGCCGCTGTCTCCGTCTTCGTTGTGTCCTCTGCTCGGCATGTCTACCGGGGTGCTGTGAGCTGAAAACGCGTCAGATCCGGTTAACACAGCACAGTAAAGCGATTTGGATGCTGAAACACAACATGTCCAGCCCACACTGAGGGGAGGGGGACGTGCGAGGGTGGGGGTGGGGGGTGACCAAACGCAGACCTCTCTCGACGTTTCAGGACGGTGACACGGTCACCACATATGTAGAGCAACAGCACATGACACACAGCGAGATCAGTAACCCGGCAACCATGCGCGTGACGAGCAAAGGAGGGGGCACCCTGGAAATTTCCAACAACCAGACACTGGATAACAGATCACGCTGGATTCTTCCATGGAATATACAGCTCAGGGATCCAGCATGGAAGAGGATCACAGTCCACCTGGACACTTATATACCCCCACATAGTTCTTATTTAGGAGCAAAGACCACAATATTATAATGATTTGTTACATTTTCCAAGTTACTCTTTCGGACACCATTGTTTGAATGGGAATAGAAACAGTTTTTAGATAAAACCGTTCAGTTAAGTGTCTAGGCAGTTCACCCCATCATGCGTGTTTTGTTGGAGAAACTCAACGAGGGTGCTGGGGGTTGGACCACAGTGGCCGGTGGAGAACAGCACCCACAGAAGGAACCCAGGAGAAGTGTGGCACAGCACCTGAGAGAATCAGAGGGCAGAGGGGGCAGCGGCCACAGGATATTCCAACCCTCCGTTTAAGCATCAATGCTGAAGTTTAAACACACTCTCCTGATTGGCCAAATCCAGGACATTTATGCTTAAAGGGGAATTCCACCTTGACGGTATTCATTTATTAGTCACTTTTTATGCATATGACCTATGCATATTATCTGATTTAATCATATGACCAATGATAGCATTCTGGCATTGGGATGTTTTCATTAACTCACAACAGTAGTAACTTGAATTGAATTATTTCCATTTCAGTCCTCAATTACCCATAAACCTTTGCTGCTACAAATAGGTAATAGGCATGATAGAAAATAGCAAGATATACAATGGGAATTGTACAAAAGCAGCACCAACTAGCCGCAATTCCCACCCACAACACAAAGTTTGACAGTAAACTTCAAACTTAGGGTGGAATCTCCCTTCAGCACAAATAAACGAGGCGATTTTCCCATGTGGACGGCCCTCTGATTCTGCGGGTGACATGTGCTCCCATTGCCGTGGTGATGGCTGGGAGAGTGTGGGGGGGGGGGGGGGGGTTAGTGGTGGTGAGGCCAGACACTCTGTGTCGCTCACACCAACATTCCACACAAACCTGCAAAGAAAGAGGCGCTCCGGGCGAGGCGGAGGGGCCCCAGCAGCGGCCTGTCGCCGCGGGGTTGCGAGACCCCTGAAAGAGGTGGGGTGGGGGGGTCAGGAAACAGTGGCAGAATTGGAGGTGGGGGGGCAGATGGACCGAGGAGGGTGGGCTTTACCTATGCTGCTGCTGCTCTGGCTGGCCAGCCCGCTCTGGCTAGGACAGGACTTCCCTGCCGCCGACTCCTGATGGATGTACTCGAAGCTGTCCTGTAACCTGGGCAGGTGGACACAGATGCATCCCTCTGTGACTGACGCCCCGCACCTCCTGTAGGAGGTGCTAACGAGTTAGCCAGCATGCTAATGAGCCCTTGGCTTCATCTTTCATAGAGATTTATTTAATTATTATTTTTTAATTATGCATCTGCCAACGTTGGGATTTTCCTAACCTACTGAGCGACCCACCACCCCCATAAATAAAATGCATTAATATCATTGTTATATGATTTCACTCTTTGCGTAAATCTTCATATTAATTCTGCATTTTCCATTCCCACATGGAGCCTATTTCAGGGGCTAGTCCAGTTCGGCCGTTTCCCGTCGCCTTTATTCGACGTCTAGTCGGCGGTGGGACTCTATTACGTGTTCGTGCTCCCGGTGGTGCTGCCGACTCGGGTGGAGAAGACCTTGCTGACCATCAGCTGAGGTGGAGACCTGCCGGGAAAGAGAAGATGGGAGTAACTTTAGGGTAAGTGCCAACACCCCCTCCTCCCTCCCCGAACCCCATGGTGGGACAGAGGGACAGCTCCCTCACCGGATATAGTGGATCTTGAGCGTGGAGCCTCGGTAGCTCATGGCGACGGAGCCAAACATCATCTCGCCGAGCATGTTGACATCGGAGGCGGGCCTTGTGTACTGGGGAGAGGCGGCGTGGAAGAAAAGAAGGGAGGATGAAGAGAAAAAAGCGAGCAGTTACAATCAAATTTCATACACTTGACAGCAACACAAGCCAGAGTGAGAGAGATCTTTGAAGTGTAATGTAGAAGATGTTAAAAATCTCCACTTCATCATGTATAAAAGAGATCTGTACGAAAGTCAAGTTAATGAAGGCAGATCACTCACCTGGTAGCTAGGCAGGGCTTCCCTGTCGCACGGCTGGCAGGCTGCGGCCGCACTGGGGGCATTGATGGTGTAGGCCCCACTCCGGTGAGCCTGGTAGCACCTGGCTTGCGTTTTCATCTGGGCCTCATCGCCGTTCCTCTGGAGGAGAATGAAAACGGACCCGAATGAGACTTGCGCCCTCACTAAGCTCGTGGCACGTGTCATGCACTGACCTATCCGAAATCTGATCGGCAAGCACGGGTCAGTACCGCCAGTCCGGGCAAAGGAAAGGCCAGAAAGGGGACAGCTGTCAAAAGGAACGGATTCAAAAAGAAAACCGAATTTAAAAAAAGACAGTCTGATAGGATGCCTGCAGCCAATTTGAGTGAAAGACAGCTCTTCAGATGCAAGCAACCCTTACATTGTACGACTGGCCACACGAAAGGACTGAGTTTTAAGTGCCATTTAAAATGCTACAGGAAACAGGAAACAGAGGCAGACACACAGCCCCAGAAACCGCCCACTCCCCTGTATCCATCAGCGCCCCCACCCCCCACGAATGTGCTATGCTGTTATCTAATGCCTGCACCCGCAGTGACTCCCCAGCAGCGCATAAAAAAAAAGAAACAATCACAGTCACGCGCTCTCATTAACGTATTGGCCAGAAAAGCCAGTCCCCTGTTCCAGTGAGTTGGTCTGGCAATGCCTGCAAGGAAATGTAGGGCTGGAGCAGTCCAATGCAGAGAAGGCGGGGGGAGGTGACATTTATGCATAAAGATTTTTTACACATAAAACAGAACCTTAATGGATAAGCACTGACATTTGCTGCAGAAACCCGCTGGGGTTTAAGGAGGCCATGGGGGGGTGTCAGTTAGAGAGCTTCTGGTCGGCGTGAGGTTCGATTAAGATAAAGAAACAGGGCGTGAGAATTTATCCAGCTTGAGGCCCATGTGTCGCTGCAGACAGGCTGCCAAACATAACAGCTACATGACCCACGAGGAAACGCAAGGAAAACCTGAGGTGGGCTCCTCGCAGAACGCAAGACGGAGGCATCAGCGTGCTCGGAACGCCATCACGCATTTCTGCACGCGTTTTTAAAAAAAAAATCTGTATCTGTTTGTTTCTGCTCTGACAGAAGCCCTGTCTCTCAAGCCTGCTTCAGCCTTTGGGAGGCGTGGGGGAAGAATCCAGGATCTGGGGTGCGAGGCTGGGAAGGAAAGGCACACAGAAATGCAGAGCCCACCTCGGCCGCCGGCAGGGCATTCCCCACATCGCTCGCACAACCAAACTAGCTCCTGTTTTTCCGTCTCTGGCTGGAGCCTCTGGTGTCCCCCCCCCAAAGAAAAAAACCAGCCAGTGATCCGGCCAGTCATCCGAGAGTCACCTGCTCTCTGACACTGACCCAACATATTCGGCCCCCGACCCCCCACAGTGCTGCCCAGACGTGTGGGCGGTAAACTCCCTGACCTATTTGGGCCACGCAGAGCAGCTGATCATTGAGACCTGTCATGAGATGCTTACAAACTTGGATTACGAGGCATGTGACTTTCCTTCCTGGGGAGGGACGGGGGCCCTTTGAACTGGAGGCTTCACCTCACCCCCATCACGACACATGCGGACACTTCCACCTCTCTCTACATCAACTTCTGTTGGTCATACTCTTCTGATTAGAATTCCATCCAGCTGACGGGGCGGGGGGGGGAACAATAGAGTGGGGGGGTCTAACATGGCCACACCTGCAGGCTTCTCTAACTACTGTTGCCTTGAAAAACTCAGTCCCCATCAGAGGGAACAATTTAAAAGCATCCCTTCGCTTAAGATATCAAGAGATGAAGAGAGCACTTTTACGTGGCCGATAAATGTACAGCGGCACACACATAGCACTGACATATTCTGTACACATATTATATACGCAGGAAACCATGAAGCGTACCTGCGAATGATGGAGAAACCATTTAAACGTCCCAGCAAACAGACCAAAAAGCGCGTTCCTGCTCCCTACACCACCATCCAGGCTTTCCTTCCTCGGAATCAGGATGCCGTGCTCCGTACCTGGTCTGTTCCATCCAGCTTCCGGATGGCCTTGGAGTCAAACAGAACCTGGCGTCCCCTGCGCTCGCAGTCCTGGTAGACGATCAGGCGGATCTGATTAAGGTCCAACTCCGACGATGCCCAGCTGAGGAGAAAGAAAGGGCCATGGGTCGGTCCCAAGTGCGAATATAATGCCTTCCCCCCCCACCAGCATGCACAAGGCAAAACCAATCCAGGAACACAAAAGCAGTCAGTACGATTAGCCTAGCAGATGATAAGTAAGAGATGAATGCAGTAACCCTAAGTGTGCACCGTGAAAACCAACCAAACCGTCTGCAGGACACAGAACAGATCAAACTACGTCAATATTAATGCTGCAGCTTTTAGCAGGAAGACACACATTTGTTACGGCAATAAATTGAAAACAATGGATCTAACACCAGTGTTAACGTACATAAACTGTGTGGAAACCTGCCAACTTGGCTGCAGTTAAGGGACACAGAATCACACTAGATTCGATGACAAGTGAAAGAAAGGCTACAGATTTCCTCCGGAGAAATTGCCTTTGCGTGACATTTTAACAGGCCGGGTTCCGACACGACACATCAGGGCGAAGCGCACCCCGGCACGACTGCCTCTTTTCTAGATCATATCTGCCAAAAATAAAATGAGCGCTGAGGAGTTTTTAAACCGATGAAACGGCTGAGATGGGACGGAAGGAAAACGGCGTACCATCCGTCAACTCCTCACTCACACACGGCACACCTTCGGACACCGGCTTCCTGCAGGAAAAGCAATCTCCGTACCTGCTCTCCATCCCGGCGTCCCTCCCCGTCAGAGGGGGGGGGGGGGGGAATAAAAATTAAAAAGTGTCCCAGCAGCTTTCCTACACTGGTGGGGTGACGGCTATTATTATCCCAGTTTGGAGCCCGTCCTGCAGCACAAGACTGTCAGATGACCCAGGGAAGTGAGGCGAGGCGAGGCTAGGCTGGGCTGGGCTGGGCAGGGCAGGGCAGGGCTGGTGGAGGCGGCACGGCCGCGCCGCATCCCGCGGGAAAGCGCCCCCCCCCAGGACACGTCCCTAGGGAGTCACGGCCCCCCCCCCTCCACCAGCAGCAGCAGCAGCACAGACTCCCGGACTCTACCCTTCCCACCATGTCATCCCCTCCTAGTAGGACAGATGCCCTCCGGTGGCCACAGAAGACCCCCCCCCCCGCCCGCCACCCAGGATGGCAGAAAGCAGCCGCCACCCCCCCGCAGAGCCAGCGCCCTGGAGAACTTGCTCGCCAACCCCCCAATCCAGCTGCATGGCACTGCGCCAGCGGGAGCACATTGCCCGCTTTCTGAAGGGCGGACAAACCCCCCCTTTATGCTGCTGATGGTAAGAATCTGCCTGCTGGCGCCCTGCCCCCCCCCCCCCCAGCTGGGGGTGCGTGAGCTGGTAGTACGTGTCACCGTGGAATCAAAGGATCTGCTTAGTGCCACGGGCGTCAGACCGTCACGAATCCAACACTTCGCTTCCCTCACGTGTGACCCCCCCATCCCCCCAGCTAATGGAGGAGGTTGCTGGACATGCAACAAAAACAAAACATAAAAAAAGGAAAGGATGGAAAACAGGGGTGGGGGGGGGCTACTTCCAGTTTCTAGATGGGTAAATCAACGCCATAACAGGATGGGATAGAGGCTCGATGGGAGGTGTCACCCGGGGCTGGACTGCCAGGGACCAGAGCGCTGGGTCTGTGGCCCCCACAAATCCTAGACTGGACCGTGTGACCTCCAGCACAGTCTGCCACTCACAACTGAGAAATATGCAATGGTTGCCTCCCCGAAACAGCAAAGCAGGGTAAATACACAATTTCAACCAACGTATCTCTCCAAAACTTCACAAACCTAGAACACAAACTTGGGCGGTATGTAATTTTTCATTATATCTTCAACACATCATACCATGGTAGGCTGTATTTTGAGGGCATTTTCAAAAGCAACACTATTCCCATTCATGAAATCTGGGTGACAAATTGTGCCAAAACGCAACGGTATGCCCAAAACACAGCAATATACCATAGTACCTTAATGCTGCGCAAGGCTACCAGGAATTAATCACTAAAATATGTTTATTATGGCATAGGGCTAAAAAAATACCAAACAACGGTGTCGTAAGTGAGAAAAAACAATCGTGAACCAGTGTCCAGTTTACCTAAACTAATACAAGTAAACCTGTCTTCTTACTCCAGGGTTAACCTCGTCCTTCCTTAACCCCTGTCACGTGCAGGCTGACACCCATTGTGCCAACTTGTCTCACCTCAGCACGTGCTTTTCATGACACAAGAATGTCAGAAAGTGCCAGAACCACACCCTGCATGTTTTCAGGTTTAAAAAATGGGGGGCGTTATCAGCACACAGGAATGCGAATGGTAAGACAGCATCAAGGGACAACACTGATTTAGGAGATCAACTAGATCCTGCAGGACAGAGAAACCTGAGTCACTAACAGAGAGATTATACACAGAGATTATACTGTCACAACTTCGGAACTGAAAGATATGTTTTTCAGAAGCAGCCACGCACAAAAGAGCAAACAATGGGTAACGTCTCTCCTAAGCATCTAAAACGATTACAGCAAAAATTAAGGCTCGTTAGAGCACAGCACTTTGCAGAAAAGCAGCTTTCACACTCGTGGAGAAGGAGGACGTCATCCTGGAGCCGAAGACCCGGCCAGCAGGACAGATGTGGGGGGAGAGAGAGCGGGGACGCTCCTCTGAGCAGTCACGCTACATCCAGAGCGGTCGCTAACAGCGCTAGCCAAAGCTGCAGCCAGGGTAACCTGCTGTGCCCCACTGTTGGGTAATGCTGGGTAATCTTGGGTAATCCTCCTCATCCAATACGTGCATCAGCACGGCGGAGGGGAACTCCCTCCAGACAATCGCTGTAACGCAATGATTTCTAACCCTATTTCAAAACACGCAGAGTCACACACGCTGCTAACTCACATATTCTTATTCTCAATCACATGCCCCCCCTTAGAATCGTAGAGCCCCCCCACCTCCACCACCCTGCCCTGATGCAGGACAGCTGGGGGGGGGTATGAGCCACCCCACCGTGCAGCACAGAGGGGGAAGGGCAACCCCCCCGAAGCAGAGCTTCTTACAATTGGGCCACTTCAGAGCCTATCAGCACGCTAGCTTAAGTGAGAGGGAAGACAAAAGATCGCCCCACCCATGCATACAATGGCCCAGGCTTAGTCATGTGAGCAGACAGTCATATGACATCTCCTAGCAACTGCACGCTGCAGGCATCAGCTGCTTTTATGGGATGTAAAACCAATATGTACGGAAACAAAAATAGTGTGCACTCAAACCGCTGAGATTTCACGTAGGTGCAATTCAAGGACAACTAACAGTCTATGGCATACCACAACATATTACTCCATGTCAATCAGGAAAAATGACTAGAAATATCTTCAGTCAAAGCCATTAGGTGCTGAAAAACATTAATATGCCAGATCTTCTTTGGTTGCAGCATACAGCCCAAATGGAGCTGAAAGGAGGCTCCTTTGTGGGCCGTAAATCACCACCCCGGCAAATGTTCACGCTCGCCTCATGCATTTATGCAGAAATTATTCTGTACCACGTGTGCCAGGTGGGAACCTGACGCAAAAGAGCTGCAACGTTTGCCACTTGGCCCAAAGGACACAAAAAGTCAGGCTGTCTATTATCCATGAAACCAGGGAGGGAATGTCGCCCATGATGGAGTCGTGCAATTGTTTCCAACCGTCCCTGACATCGAAACAGGATACAAGTGCTAAAATAAACACTTCTTTCAAACTCAACCATTAAACACACCGTTCAAGCACTCAAACATTTCTGCACATTCCAATTACACTCACTGACATTTCTCTACTCATAATGTATCAGTTTCATAAGGTTCACATCACGGAGAGACCTATTCCCCCAGATAGGACAGCCTTCAGTCCAAACCAGGAGATTCTAGCCATGGGTCACACAGCAAAGGGGCAGCGTGCTCAGGACACACGTGCCTGCTGCTTATTGACTTTTATTTCCTCGCAAACATGTGACAGGCTAGAACAATGACCCACAGAACAAGCCGCTGACAAATCAAAAACAAAACCACAGAATTAAACATCAGCTCTCCGTCATCTTCCTGTCCCTATAAACACCCCTCCACAAAAAACCCCAGCACATATTTCCGATTACTTATACTTTGCTACTTATCGAAAAGCTGTCAATTACGATTGCCCTCCACCAGCCTGTCCTTCAAACGTTCACAGCCAGGCAGGTAAAAATGTGCCCCCACCGATCTCAAAGCAGACCTTAGTCAAATATAATCAATAACGAATCACAAAGCTCTCTGGCTATTAGGCAGTCCACCAGGAGGTTTTTATACCCAAGAATAGGGCATGGTGGTGACCAACGCATCCACTACATCAATTCATTTTATGCACTGAATGAGCTGCATTATTTTAATATATATCTCGCATTTCTGGGAACTGGTCTATGTAAAAGGAAGCTGTCTTTCTGGTCCCCAGTCCCACTTCCTCTCTCACTCCTCTAGACATTCAACCTGTCCATCACATTTCAAGCTGACCCAATTTCAAAACCTTAAACATGTGATATGTTCAACCTCTTCCGAAAGAAAAACCACAACGTGAATAACCTACCAAACTGGAATCAATTCAGACTGTACTCAGCCGGATTTCAGAAGAAAACCAATCTTCGGAAAATGACTTGGGGAAATTAGCCCACCAGAAACTGTGACCTGCTAACATCTACTCTGAAAAAAATACATCCGGCATAATTAAAGTGGAATAAACTACAAAGTTCCATCTGTGATTCCTACCAAACTGACAATGGTTGCTGCTCACTAATTGACCTGACCCCAACAATCACATTCCGAAAGCTGATCTGTAGATACAAAAATCAACATTCAGAGACAGCAAGCTCTCCTTAAAATTTAAAAACAGATAAACAGAAAAGCAAATCCACATTTAAACAGCATAGTGAATATTAAAAGAATTGTACTACGCACTAGGATAATATGTATCCACTGACATTCGACAGAGTGTATAAAAAATTAGGGGGAAAAAACCCAAGCAACTTACTGCATCCAGCTGTCCAAAGGCCGGACAAGATTACAGGTGTGTGAACGCCATTTACAGCGCAATACACATAGCGCCTCAGTATATTTCCCCATCTTCCCCTTAGGGTCATTTATATGACAAGCACCTCTCGTTAACCCTGTCACACTACAGCAGAGCAGGACCAACTCGCTCTAGGTCCAGGCCAAGGGAGAAGTTGGATAAATGGAGGGTGGGCCCTGTCATCTTCAGATCACAGGAGCAGTCCATTCCAGCCCTGATTCATTTTCACATACACATGACTGCTGTAAACGGTGCTCAGTTTCCTATTCCAAATAGTCTGACCCATAGTTGCGAAATGCATTTACTTCACTACCTGTCATTTTTCCTACACTCTGCTGACAGGGACCAAATTTTGAGAAGAATCCAAAGCAAGAGTCATAAAAACCCAGCAGATGACCGTTAAAATCTTAAAATGCAGCCTCAAATAATTTATTTGAACTAAATCTGATTTTCTTACTTTATTATTCACCTTTGTACCTTAAGCCATGCAGAGGTCAATGGAATGGATTTTGGAATTTATCATACCAAAAGGTGGGTAATTTCAGGACACCAATACTACTGGCCACTATGAAGTCACAATTCTCTAAGACTCAAAGACACCCCACCCCCCCCAAATGGATTCAACTGAAGAATTCCTATTTGCGTGGTACCTCTGACAAGTTCCAGCTCCAGACGGAAGCTAAAGGCAAGTCGAAGATATGTAAAGTTTGGTATTTTGGAAAGCAACACGTTACATTCCTGCAGTGCTGCGCCTATGTCTGGCGTGAAGTTCTCCGCTGACCCGCAAACCCCCCCCAAAAAAGGACTCGGGGGAGAGTCATCCCCACTCAGGATCGCCTGCAGATCAGTGGCTGAATAAACTTGCATTAGAAAACATGCATACATAGTAACTGCATATGTGCATCTAATTTCAAGGCATCTAATGTAAGTAACAGACCAGCTCTGCTGTGTCATTTTACACCGGTGTCACGAGGCAGTCCGGGACTCAGACGCCCCCCCCCCAAAAAAAAAATAGACTTATGCTGAGAAATTGCTGGAAAATGATGGAGCAAAACGTGGTCTACCCCACTTATGAAAAAACATGCGCAATATGAGCATGGAGCAGACTGCCAAGAGGATCCTGTTTATGGACCAGCCGCCCGGTCCGACGCCCGTCCGGGGCTCCACCTGGCAGTCACATGACTCGGCCGTCCGCCAGAGCCCGTCCAGCTAGCCGGGCACACGTCCGCGGGTAATGCGCCATCTGCCTGATGTGCGGTACGTGCACGGGGGGGGTGGACCGTTCCCATTGATCGGGGAAAATAAAGGCAATCCCTAGTTTCGCTGGCAACATACAAAGAGAGGGCTGCTCAAAATTTTTTGCTGCTTCAAGAAATAGGACGGAGTCTTATGCAAAGTTAACGCCAACCGAGCACAGCTTTTTAAAATGTATTTATGTAGCTGTATAGCTGAAATAAAAATAATAATAATAATCACACTATCCCGGAACAGCAAGCACATTTGCAGCGCCTGCTTGGCACCCCCCTTCGGACCGTGTCCGCACCTACCATAAACCCGGACCCGGGTAGTCCTTGGCGGCAGCCGTGCCGGCCTTTTTGTTGAAAAGCTTCTGAAGCAAAGTGGGAGCCATGATGTCCCGTTTCAGAGGCTGCCGGGTCGCCCCGCTCGGTCGCGACGTGTGGCCATGGCGGAGAGACGCCGCTCGTTGACTCCATGGATCGGTTATCGGAGTCATATGACGGCGCGCTCAGCCCCGCGGCCACGCGTGCGGATTAGGGCGGCACGCTCTCTATCGGTCGCGCGAGGCCGTGCACGCGTCCAGCCGCGAGCGCCGCTATCGGAGCCGCGTCGGTGTGCATGTCTCCTGCAGACTTGCGCGGGAGCATGCATTCACTGTAGCGATCATTGAGGAGCAAATTTGATTAAGTATCAGATAACAGGCATTTATTATAACCATTTTGTTATGCATTATTTATTTAATTTTTTTTGTAAGTGATAATGGTGCGTGTCATATTTGCGATCGGATCCATGCTTCCATTGCTGAATGCATGTTTGCGTGATGGGTAAATACGGATTTTGAGAGAAGCGCCTTGCTGGAAAATTTGTGTTATTTGTATAGTATTTGATACTGCGGGGGTTGATTTGGACTTAGTAGTAGTAGCAATATGTCTTGAAACCGTTTGTCGCCTATTCGTATTTCTGGAAATGAGTTAAAATTTCTGAGGTCACTTGTATTCTGAAAAATATGAATGAATACTCTCTTGTGACTGCTCCCACCAATCGAAGACTCGAGGTCTTTGCTTCAACGCTCAATGCGTTTGTTTTATCGACCATGGCTACCTCCTTGTGGTGAGCTGAGGAAAACGTTAGTGAAGACAGACCTGTTTCTCGCTTTAGCACATCATATTTATTGGACATGCCACAGCAAGTGTGATCATTTCTTTTTTAAAAGAACGACTGCAATTTTGTAGAGCTAGTGCAATTTGTAATAAACATTTTTTATGGAAATATTGTTGTAAATAAAATTCAAAATGCATGTATCTCTGTTAACATTACAACTACCGGTGTTTTGTTTTTTTCCACGTCTTACGAACATAATAAAGAAGTGCAGGAACAGAACATAACTATTTGGCTATTTAAAAACTTTTTGTGTTGAAATGTTTACCATTGCATACTATTCTAAAGGTGAAGCGTTTTTTGTTTGTTTTTCTGATAACATGCCAGCCTTACACCACAAAAAATATTTTATACCTAAAGGCCGGTATGTATATGTGACAGAAATAATCCATTTAGTACATTTTTATGGAACGCAAAATAGCCTATAAGTGAATCTGGTCAAATGGTGCTTTTATTTTGATATACTCAGTCCCCAGGCCACCGGAAATGCATTTTTTTCCATCCCGTTGTTCGTCTCATACTGCGGACTTAAGAGCCACAGACGTAGCCGGCTGCCATAGTTTCTGTGCACGGCAGAGTAGGTGAAGTGTTATCCTGTTTTCGGGAATTGAATGAGAAATGTCAAACCCAACACCTCAAAATAAGCCTTCCAACCCTGACAACCCTCGGGTGTTTCTCGACGTTGACATCGGCGGTGAAAGAGGTACGTTAGCAGACTGGATCGTTAATTAAACCGCGGCATGTCCAGTTACTGACTGAAATACATATTTAATATTTAAATAAAAATGCATTTACCTCTGTTTGAGTTTGGGTTATGAGACCTTTGAATTGCATGGCAGTTAGATATTACCAGTGACGTTAGGCCATGTGCGTTTGTGTTGTGGGTCTCCATAACCGATTTCTTAACATGTGCTAGTTCTGAAATCGGCAAAAATAGTTGCATTATAATTTCTACTAATTATGTAACGTGTACATTTTAGCGATTTGTCTGCTAGTTAATAAAACGAAGCTCTTTAGATTACTTAATGACTTATTGATTTCTTAATGCAATGCTGCGTGGCTTTACAAACTACGACTAACAGCCGGCTTCCAGAAAGCTCCGTAGTGAGCAACGGCTTTGCCAAGCGTCCCTGTGCGGTGATCGGTAACAAAGAGCCCGATTCCCTTCTAGCGGGGCGCATCGTGCTCGAACTGTTCGCCGACGTGGTTCCGAAAACTGCCGAAAATTTCCGAGCTTTGTGCACCGGCGAGAAGGGAGATGGGCCCACGACGGGGAAGCCGCTGCACTTCAAAGGATGCCCCTTTCACAGGAGTAAGCTGTGTTTTAAGTGAATAATGGAGCATAGGGGGGTGTTTTCAATAGTACTGTGTCGGGGTTGATTCACATACAACTGTTGTACTTATCAAATTCACAGTTATAAAGAAATTTATGATCCAGGGGGGAGATTTCTCCAATCAGAATGGTACTGGAGGAGAGAGCATTTATGGGTCTAAGTTTGAAGATGAAAATTTCCACTATAAGGTAAAAATGTTAAAATCCTTCCTGTAGAATTCATATAACACTGAGAAGCGTAAGAACTCACTGCTTGGGATATCAGCCATTAATATTTGTTTTTAATAATTTTATTTATTTTTTCCCTTTCCAGCATGACAAGGAAGGCCTGCTTAGCATGGCGAATGCCGGGCCAAACACCAATGGCTCACAGTTTTTCATCACCACCGTTCCCACCAGTCACCTGGACGGGAAGCATGTGGTCTTCGGACAGGTGCTGAAGGGAATGGGCGTTGTCAAGATGCTGGAAGCAGAGGAGACAAAGGACGACACGCCAGTGAAGGTGTGGCCGCGCGCTGAGCGTCACATGTTCTAACACATGTGCGGGGCTTAGCGGTAACGGGGTGATCTGGTTTCTTAAAGCCATGCGTCATCGCAGACTGCGGAGAACACCAGCAGGGGGATGACTGGGGCATTGCTCCCAGCGACGGCTCCGGAGACCTTCATCCCGACTTTCCAGAGGACGCCGACATTGATTTCAAAGACGTGGGTACTAAGCGCCTTGGGTATTGTGAAAGGCACTATATAAAAATAAATTAAACTGAAATTCTTTGTCACATATTCATTTCTTGATTTATTTTTTTTGTCTTCTATATTTTGGTGAATCAGGATTTCATGATTGTTTGTTTAACCAATTTGATATCTTTTTTTTTTTTTTTGCAGGTTGATAAAATCTTGTCTGTTGCAGAGGATGTTAAGACCATTGGGAATAGCTTTTTTAAATCCCTGGATTGGTTGGCAGCTAATAAAAAGTATTCAAAGGCTATAAGGTATGTTAACAAGTCTATATCCATCCATCCGTCCAACCAATCCAGCCATTAGAATATGAATCTGGACCCTGTCCGAGACAGCCATTGGGTACAGGGCAGGGGACACACTTGTACACAGTCACAAGGTAGGGTGATTTAGGCTGTTTATACTTGTATGTCTTCGGCAATTGGACCTCAAGAAGACGGCCGAGATGCATCACCATTTACACCTGTGTTATCATGTCTCTCCATGGGGTCCAGCTGACCACTTGGATTCAAATGTAGTTACTGCCCCACGCACAATTATTATAATGTCCTTGTCAGGGATGCATTAGCATTTATGCTACAAAAGGTATGTTGTCAAATGTGTCAGAGATCACCTCGGCAAATGGTTCGAGTCATTGGATTACAGTATGCCTTGGTGGTCGTTTACACTTGTATTTAGTGGTGTCCACTTGCGATTCGATCGCCCAAGATACATTTTAATACCAAGCGTAAACAGGGCCACCAGGTCATTGATTACATTTTTAGACTGGGAGGGAACCTGCACAAACACAGGGTGGACATGTAATCTCCACACACACAGTCCTCTAGGACCATATCCACACCCATAGCCTCTGAGGCGTGAGGTCACATCGCTGCCCCTACAGGGAGCTCAGAGAACAATTCCCCCATGCTGTCGGTAAGCGTGCCGAGCCTGTCACAGGTACCTCGAAGTCTGCGGCGAAGCGGTGGACGACGACGACGAGCTGCAGAAGAAGCTGGAGCTGGTGGCGCTGAGCTGCATCCTGAACATCGCTGCCTGCAAGCTGAAGCTGAAGCTATGGCAGGATGCTGTCGACAGCTGCAATCAGGTGATTGATTCGGGGGGGGGGGGGGGGGTGCCTTTTTCCCCTAAAGTACCGGGTGCCTCCCCCCACCGCGCGCAACACTGCTTTAGGGTGTTGGTTTGTTT
>JAAGVU020000081.1:2623827-2655938 GCA_011763525.2 Mormyrus iriodes | reverse complement strand
CCCCCGCGGGCTGACCCGCGTCAAGCTTTGGGGGGGGGAGGCGGGTTCGCGTACGTGGCGGGGGGGCGGGGGGGGGGGGGGGCGTCCGGGGTTGCATGTTCCTCCTAAGCTACGTGGGCTTCCTCCCACAGGCCCGAAACATGCGTTATGCTGATTGGTGTTTCTGCCTTGCCTATAGGCTATGATTTTGCGTGTGTGTGTGCACCCTGCCTACATAGATATAGCTTATCTTGATGCATTATACTGTGTCCTATATAAAATTCAAAAGCCCATTTTCTCATTATTATAGGCACTTGACTTGAAACCTGACAACACTAAAGCACTGTACAGACGAGCCCAGGCATGGCAAGGACTGAAGGACTACACTCAGGCCATGGTAAGTGTTTGTGCTGCACTTCAGTCTATTCCAAGTTTCATAATAAAAGCCCCCACAAATATTAGATTTTTATTTTGTATGTGTGTACATACGTATAGTACATTTTTTGGGCATTTTTTTATACTTATCATACCTAACATTACGCTATTCATATTTTTACATTTATTTGCATTCCTGTATGTACATATTTAATGTGTTTTTTTTTTTTTTTTTTTTTACTGGTAGTATCATTGAGTTGCTTTTTCATTGTACCTGTTGTAATGACAAAGGAATCTGTTCTGTTCTAATTATTGTTTCAATCCTAGGCTGATCTGAAGAAAGCTCATGAAATAACACCAGACGACAAAGGTGAGCATTTCTGCTGCAAACTTAGTTCTCTTTGATAGTTTCTCTCTTTATAGTTGCTGATAATGGTCTGTGCAGTTTTACCTCCTGAATGAGAAGCCTAAGATACGAGTCTATTTGACAGCAATTGGAAACGAGATTCTAAGAGTGAAACAGAAAGTCAAGGAAGAAAAAGAGAGAGAGAAAAAGACGTATGCAAAAATGTTTGCTTGAAGATCTGTCGGCGTTACAGCGGCCTTCGAAAAACGCGGCATTTGGTCGAGTGATGAACAGGTGTGCTCTTCCCAATGCGACGTCTGATGTACTGTATTCAAAGAAGCTGTAGTTCTAGCCAACATTCATCATGCTAATTGTAACAAATGTGCACCATGGTAAATAAGGCTGTGACAACATAGTATACAAATTATTTTAAATGGCAAGATGTCTACTGTATCCTGGAGGATTTTATAGAGCGTTCCAAGTTACCAAATCTGTTGGCCTGAACATATTAGAATAAAAGAATTATTGTGGATGTGTGTCTGTGTATTTTTGTTGAAGAAAGAGAAAAATGTGATGGTAAATTAATATTAACACTGGAGAAAAAAGGTATAAATATGCTGAAATCTTTACATTTAAGCTTCTTCATGTCAAGCATTCGTAGATTGAAATCAGAGTTTAATTAAATTACAAGATAAGAGCTATACAACACCATCTTAGAAAGTAACAACAGTCCTCTATATACAACTGTTCATTTTGTGATGAACAAATCGTATATATATTTTTTTTAAATAGTCATAATGCGGCAACGTTAAACTCAGTGTTATGAGGAGGCACAATGAATAATGTATTACTGCAGTGGGATGCAATAGCTGGATAATGCCCATGACATACTTTTTGAAAAATCACATGCCATTGTACGCTGGTCCCCCACTTCCCTCTGGCACCACCCAGTTAATGTTCTGGCTCGGATCCTTGATGTCGCATGTCTTGCAGTGAACACAGTTTTGTGCGTTGATCTGTAGCCTCATGCCCTCTCCAGACTCTAGGGGCACAAACTCATACACCCCTGGGGGGGAAAAAATGAAATAAGTCATGATTCTAGAGCTGTATCAGTACTAGAAGTAATCATTAAATCACAATTCAGTTTCATGATTCTTCCATCCATATTCTGAACCTTCGAATCAAATTATTGCAATACAGAGCAACATGTGCTGCTTAAAAATATATGCTGCTAGTGTAGCATATGCTAAGTGCACTGCAAAGCCAAAATGCAGTGAAGTGTCTAGCTCTGAAATGTCAAAGAATTTTTCATTATTTTTGTCTCCTCACCCTGGCCGTTTTGAAAACAAATGTGCACTTTGTGTGCAAAAGCATGCATGGTTTATGCAGCTGGGAGTTGTGTACAACAACTTTATTCAAGATACTGACTCATCCTTGGGAGTTAAAGGTTGTTAACGCCTGTTAATTACATTTGTTTACACTCCTGCAGCACAGAGGTCATGAAAGTGATGGCATACTTTCGCAAATGATGGTTGCTGCATTTTAGTTGTCAAATTTTCCCCTTCTAGAACTCCTGCTAAAAGACGTACACAAACTGAACATTTAAAATTTCCACAACTGTACGAATGTGAGGTGCAACAAAGTGCTGCACCCGTACCTGCTGGACAGAATCGCTGCTCTGGCCCATCGTAAATGGCCAGGTTCTTGGCAACGGGGGCACTGTCATCCATGAGGGTGAGGTGAGGGGGCTGGTCGTGCTCGTGGTTGGTGCCACTCAAAGCTACAGAGGACAGCAGGTCGAAGCTCAGCTTCCCATCGGGCTTGGGGTACTCGATCGGGGTGCACTCCTTTGCGGGTTTGAGCTGTGTAGCATCTGCACCTAGACACCATGGAGATCAACTACTTCTTGCTCAGAGTCCTCGAAACTGCTCAACTGCCCATTCCTTAGGTGAACAAATACACAAGCTCAAAAGACCTTCCGCAGAGCAATAGTGCCTCTTACCTATATGCTTCAAGGTCCATGGTTCTTTCCCTCGTAGGATCCAGTAAAAGAAGCCAGTGTAGACCATTCCCCCGTAGAGTCCAAAGTAATTGTGGAATGAAGGTCGGATGTTTCTCACAGCATGCAGCTCTTTCCAAATCCAGGACTTCTTCAAGCTGTCCTCATACTCTGGCACATGAATTCCTGAGAGACAAGTCATCACCATGTGGAAAATTATTTAAAATAATAAACTGACAGTTACAACCACCTGAAAGTTCTTAAGATGCCATTTTAGAATCCAAACTGATAATTAGTACAACTAAATGTATCACAAACCCTAAAGGTGAGGTTAAGCACGGTGCTGTATTTTTTAGGCTCAAAAAATGAATGTTAAAATTAAATGTTAAAAATTCTTGGGATACATTTTTCCTCTGCATATGTAGCACTTGCAGCTAAAGTTCCACGTACTGTAACGAACTAACCTAGAACACGAGGACATTTTACAGGAAACACAACACAGTGACTTTAAAAGTTCTTTACATACAGGAATATTTTACAGGTTTTACTTTCATGTGTCTGACTAGAACTGACATCTGAATATTTGATCTAGCCCATTGTGAAGATAAAATAAAGGCATTTCTCTACCAAAAAGTCACATTTCTCCTGTCAACAGAGCCGACACAGCAGGACTCCTGGAAGGCGATTTTTATACGTAAGGAATAATCCATCTGCTATCTATATATTAAAAACAATATCTGCTTTATGGCTTTTTGCACAGATTCTGTTGCACGTCTGCTCTGTGTACATAAAAATATGCCCAATACACTTGATCCACATAATATTTATAATGCCCACTATATAGTATGGATATACAATGTAACATTTACACTGTCATATAGCACTGCTTTGTTTTCCCATTACCAACAACATTGCACAATACTGTAAGTGATCGTATTAGTGATGGACAAAATGATACTTCATGAACCATTTGCTATATCTTTTGACCCCACTAGATGGTGCACTCTGTTAAAAAAAAAAAAAAGCCCCATGAGCACCATCTAGTGGGGTAAAAAAATACAGCAAATGGTTCAAGAAGCGTCATTTTGTCCATCTCTAGATTGTACATATCTGCCTTAAACTTAATATTCTTTTTCAGTAACTATTCATTTTATTTCATACATGTTTTTAATATACCTCTTCTCTTACTGTAAATGCTTTTCTCCTGTCTTCTTTATATCCATATACCTGCTGCTGGACCAGTGAACCCCCTCCCAAAAAAGGAATCAATAAAGTCAAGTCAAAGTCCTAAATTGTAATATAGGAAAGGAAAACTAAGTGACAGGACAATTTTAAAAGGTATGACCTCTGCATGAATAAGCGGGGATGAAAGACAGATGGATGACCTCCATATTTAAATGAACTAGGATCGGAGTTTCGGACAAAGTCATGAACCCCTATAGGTTCATACAGGTCCTGCACCATCACTGCTCAAACCCATGATTGCTGGCTTCAGACGGGTATGAGGGTTACCAGCCGTCTCAGACTGCAGGTTTTCATCTGTGATCTTCTGGAAGATTGACTCAGCCGCCAGCATGCCGCTCTTCATCGCCGTGTGGGTACCTTTGATCTTCGGGACGTTCATGAACCCAGGACTGCACCCTATCAGCATGCCTCCGGGAAACGTCAGCTTCGGTATGGACTGCAAGGCAGGTTTCATTCTGCTAAGAGGGCTGCAGGCACTAGGGGGCGTTGCCAGCCTGGCTTCCGCAATGCAGCCTACCTGGAATCCCCCTTCATTGAGGGCTCGGGCTCCGTAGGCAATCCGGTTTCCTCCCTCCAGAGTTGATGCCACCGATGGGTGATGCTTCCATCGCTGGAATTCCCTGAATGGGCTCAGATATGGGTTCTGGTAGTCCAAACCAACCTAAGAAAGTAGCAGTTTATGCATAATCCTGGTTATAAAATTCATGGCATTACTCAGTCTTTACATTTGCTAGAAACTCTCTCTATACAGTTTCAACTACACAGGATACTGGTGAGACAAAGACAGCAGATAACGCAAGATTCAAAACATTCTGACCCACAAAAATAGGACTGTTTAGTGGATAATACATCATAAACTCCTTATAAGTTTCAAAATTTATTGTCATGTGTTCCAAGGACACAGTGCAATTCTTATGCTACAGTTGCAGGGTACAGCATCGGAGGTCAGGACAAACAATAGTGCAATTAAAACATATATTACATGTAAAAACAAATACGTGCAATGGAAAGTTAAGGCATAACTGAAGTTTTCACTTTGGTGATCAGAAAAAAGGTAGATGTTCAAAATAAAAGCTGAAAGACAAACACCAAGTCTTACCATGCAGGTCCCTCCGACTACTGCCGAACTAGTGGGAGGAGCCAGCTATAACACAAACTCCTCCACATATATACACGAATCCCAAAACCATCTTACAAGCCTTACACGACACACACTCACCACAAAGCCCAAAGCGACCAAAGGCTCCTTTTCATTCAGGTGATACAAAAACGACCCTCCATATGTATTCCGGTCCAAGGGCCAGCCGACCGTGTGTTCAACTCTTCCAGGTTTCCAATTCTTCTCATCGATAACCCATATCTACAGTAAATGCAAGGCACCATTCGTTAGGACAGGAACGTTTATGCTGCATGTAATCCGTAGACCCCCATGTTGACGTTGTGGTACACAGGATTACAAAGATATTACTAGAAAAAATTAAGTGGCTACCAGAAATCAGCCTTGTCGTTGTATCCTAATAGTGTAAGTGAACTTAGATTCAAAAGTGAGTAATTCTAATAATCTATAAACGCCACCAAAATACATGCATGTAAGGTACCTCTTTAAGGCCTATGGCATAGGTCTGTGGCTGGCAGTTCTCACGCAGGTTGAAGCGTTTATACAACTGCTTTGCCAAATGGCCGTGACAGCCTTCTCCAAACACCGTGACCTTCGCATGGAGCTCCATGCCTCTCTCAAACACATCCTGCAATCAAAGGCACGGTGCACACTTTATTATGAGGGACCGAACACCTACAGCAGTAAATACCTTCAGATTGGATAGATTACCTGGCAAAAGTGAACTACTACTGGGAGCAGATCCTTTCACTATTGGGCATTGAACAGTTCAGTTTAGATGCGTGTCTGATTGACGTAAACACTTGTAGTATTGCAGGGAGATGCTGAGCAGCTCACCTTGGGTGATCCGTCTTTAGCTATCCCCACATCGTTCGTAGCGATTCCTTTTATGCTCCCGTCTTCGTGAAACAATACCTTTGGTGTGAAAGGAAAGATTCAGCATGAGTAGTAATCTGAGACCTAAGACAGTTCAAAGCAACTACTCTAGATGACATTGGAAGTAATAAATTAAACTCAAAAAGGCTCAGGGGTACCTCGGAAGCTGCATAACCGGGGTATAACTCCACCCCAAGCTCCTCTGCCTGCTCCCCAAGCCAGCGCACGAAATGACCAAGACGCACTATGTAGTTACCGTGGTTATTCATCGGAAGTCCTAGAAACACATTTAACCAAACAGATTAAACAAACATTTAAAAAGATATGAAAGCACAGAATCAATATAAAAGTTAGCAGGTGTGCAAATACAGAGCATGTCTCTGACTTATTAACCCTCTGCCGGTTTTTACGAGAGGCTATATGTAATACCCTCTACCACAAATACGTCAGACTGGGGACAAGACTGTAATCTTCCAGCATAACTTAGATTCCCCCAAACACCACTGATGTTTTGAAAATCGGGGGGGGAGAACACAACTGTCCCTGGTCTCTCCTAAAACAATGCCCTTAAGGTGTTGTGCATTGCAAAGTGTGATCGTAATGTCATAACTCACCAGGTAGGATCGGAACAGGGATTCTAGACTTTTTTGTTAAAATTGCAAACTTATCTTCTGTCACTGGTGTATTTAATGGGGCCTTAACAGAAAAAAAAAGACAATCCATAAGTCAGCTTCACAGACTGTAATCTCACTATTATCTAGATTCTGATAAATATATTGGAAACTACAATTCGATACAAAAATAAATACTTGTCTATCATTCTGAAACACAAACCGTATTAAGCGGCCTTTATTTTTGGCGTTTCGAGCATTTTCTGACTCACTCCTCTCTCTTTCCAGTCCGGGATGAGCTCGCTGAGGGCACTCGGTTCCAAACAGGCTCCGGACAGGGTGTGAGCGCCGATCTGAGACGCCTTCTCCACCACGCAGACACGCAGCTCCTTGCTGTGTTCATTAGCGAGCTGCTTCAGGCGGATGGCAGCAGACAGACCGGCCGGTCCGCCGCCCACGATCACAACGTCAGCCTCATCGGCGAATCGCTCCATCTCCATTCCTGCAACACATTTAGTTCTGCCATCATCTGAATTTCCTGAGGACCTTTACAGGATAATTTCTGATCATCTTTGCTCTCACACCTAAACATCTCTATCCTTGAAATGATTCACGATATCACCAATCGACCGCTAATAAAAAAAAAAACTCAATAATGAGGGAATTTTAGGCACTGCAAGTCAGTTAACTCTACTATTAAGAATTTAGATTCTACATCAGTCAAACTAATTCTGAACCGAGCTTATATTTTTCAATTTCAAGATCAGGAGTTTACAGTGCACTGTACAGTCAGTTACACTATGCAGTGAAAATCTTACACTGCGAATCCTCCCAGCCACTGGTAAACACAGTAAGTCGATAAGACAATAAATACCAGGACAATTATGACAAATACATAAACACGGTGCAGAGTAAATATACAAGGCAAACATTATGGACATTGCAAAGACGTGGATATGTAAGAGGGAGATAACTGGCCAGTCCTATGTGCCAGGTTGTGAAATTACAGGGAAAATATCAGTGCAAAACTATTAGGGCAAATTTGTGTGCGAGTTGCCATTCTGAACTGTACCTTCCCATCGCGGGTCTTTGTCCCTGGGGTACACGGTGTAGTGGGTGGTGACTCGGGGCACTGGGGGCGAGCTGGACGCCCATCTCCGTGACTGGGTCTCTTTCAGCAGCAGCTTCAGCACGCGCGAACACCTGTGCACTGGCACAGAAACATGCATCCTTACAGCGAACCGTGCCCAGTCAGGAAAACGCACGACTAGACAGATAAACAAAGTAACACAAAGCTCACGTAGCAAATCAATTACATTTCAATAAAGCTAATACAAAAGGCAAAGCAGGAAATGTGCCATACAGAAAGATCGATACAAACTATGAATTTGTAAATATAGCCAGTTACGCCTGCAGGAAATTTGCTGCACAGAGCAGTACATGACCTCGATTCTGTTTTACGTGAACTTTACCCTATATTTATACAGACCACTAGGAGTGCTAAGCTATTGCTCCCTGCCCGAGATCTGTAACTAAACGTACAGATCATTATACGGAAAAAAAATAACATGCTGTTAATTAACACTCAGAGATCGAAAGAAGTTAATTGGAATCCATGGGTATAGATCTAACCAAATAACCGGTATAAAAATAAGCAAAAACAACGACTATGTACTGTACCTTGCTTTGCAATCTTGTTCATAGGAAACATCGTTTATTTACTAGTCAAGGTCTAAAATCTTGGTGCTAATGTTGAGGGTAGTGAGGCACGGCCTTCAGGACATTTGGTCAACCAATAGTTGACCACTTACACACACAGCAACATAAACAGGGTAAGAGACTCCTCTACTTCCTGCAATGTTATAAAATAGCCACCGTAACCGGAAGTACCTTGTGCAGTTTGAAAGGACGATGGCGTGAGTTTCTTCAAAGACTATGGGATTTGTAGTTTTTAAAATGAGCAATTTCCAAGCAACGGTCCACAGACAATACACCAGTAAATTATATATATATGTGTGTGTACTTCGCAAGAACCATATAAATTAAGACATACACAATTTATAAACTAATGTTTATTCATAATGTTTATTAAATATGATCAATGTAATACCACAATGATCATCAAAATGCTTTATACATTAAGCGTGTGCAAGGAATATTTTGCTATGATGTAACGGAAATTATCCAGCCATAAATAAAGAATGCTCCCTGCAGCACCAACAAATGCTTTCATCCAGAGTTTAACAGTGTTTAATTAACCATTGATAGATTTAAATTCCGTCCTCGTCCGGCATACGTATCATACGTCATTGCGTCACTGAGCTGTACTGCGCATGCGCTGGTGTATTTCGCGGGAAATAAGAAACGTAATGTTGACGTTTTGAAAAAGAATAACAACATTTACCGTTTACCTGGTTTCTTCCCTTTTTCCTCTTAGCGATGTCTGACAGCTCGTCCGTTGCTCCGGACATCACGGTTAACCTCACGGACACGGAGTTGTTGGAGGAAATTGAAGTGCAGATAGACGACGTAAGTAGCCGACTTTGATCACTGCGGGTCCCGTGCTAATACTGGGATATACTGACATCTGCTTTACCAGTAGCTTTATGTTTAGCCTACTAATTAAGTGGCTTTGCAGCTCTTTCAGATAATTTAGTTATTGTCATGTTGGCGTAGTTTATAGGGCCCTTCCCAGCAAGCTGTCATTTTTGTCCAGGCTGCGGTGTCGTTGACTCACATGCTGCACGCCACCTCCGTGATGGCCACCCAAGTGAAGGAGCTGGCGGAGAGATGTTCAGCTAACGCGCAGTTTCTTAAGGCGTGGAGAGATTTGCTGAAGGGGGAGCATAGTGCCGACAAGCCAGCCGCCCCGGACAGCTGATGGATGCCACAGGGCGTTATCCGATTGTACATATGCAGGCCGTTCTCCCATATGTAGTATGGTTAGTAGTTGACATATTCACATAATCGTTGCGGAGTAACGTGTATGTGCTTTTCATGAGACAGTAGTAAGTTACAAGTATGGTATCGTGAGGGTTTTTACATACCCCATTTTCCCATAAATAGATTGTTATACATTAAAAATCGTGTATGAGGACTCACCAAACACACTAAATGAAAATATGATTTACTCGGTTAAAATGCATATTTGTTTTTCATTATATATGGTATAAAAGTATCAGTTTGTTTTCCATGTATTTATTTTTAAAAGTGCATGTGATTTTTTGCATTCTAGGGAAAATAACATACAATTTGCTTGAATGAAAAACGCAGATAGTTATATCCCATTGCCTTTGTTTTGGTTTTATATATACTTTACTTTAGCTAGTAATAGTCTAATTTGTATTATTTCTTGCAGAAACCTTTGGATTTGCTTTCATGAGTTATACCCATGTGCTTGTGTGTTCTTTTGTTTAAAAGTACATTATCAGTTCATCAACATTTGTGTTAACTGGGAAATGACTTTCAGTTCATAGTGCCTGAAGAGTCCTGTAATTTGTCCATAATGCTGACAAATGATCCCTTTTAATTGAGAAGGTACTTATGAGGAATTAAGAAAAGCCGCCATAATTTACCTCCTGGAATCGTACTTAATCTGCCAGAGTCTTGATTCCGTCATCACTGGCTGTTAATTGATTCTGTGTTCCATTGACATAGACAAAATGAAACATTAAGGAGTGGTGCTGGAAGAGAAATCTTTGCAGAAGTATTCACATTTAAATCCCATTTATAGTTTTCTCTGGCAGTGAGTCAGTCTTTGCTGGAGTGAATGACATCTCCGAAGGGTGGGCCAGATACTCCGGACAGGACACAGTGTTAGAGTCCTGTGCAGGCCACATTTCCAGCCAGGTAAAGGAGGGCACGTTGGCCTGCTGGCTGCCAGCCTGGGGTCTCTTCTGCCTATAGTTAATCCACACCTGTAGGATAGTTTCCTTGAATGGCCGTGTGGTGAGTGTGTACAGGATGGGGTTCAAGGCGCTGTTGATCGGCAGAATGAATATTACCACCCAAGAACTGATTGTACCTGTGACAGATAAACAGCAGAACCCAGTAAATGTTTGATTTTTGTCAATATAAGATATTAAAAACAACCTAAATCAGGGTTCCCCAATTCCAGTGCTGGAGGGCCAGAATCCAGCACAGTTTACAGATCCCCTGCTCAGTCACATCTTAATTAGATAATTATTAGATTTTAGTAGGTGTTCTTGAATAGAGGAATCTGCAAACTGTGTTGCAAACCTGCCCTCCAGGACTGGAATTGAGGAACCCCATCCTAAATCATATACAGTATATATTAATTTTAGTCTGAACCCACACACACTCAAAACGATTAAAAACAAAAATATAAGATTAATTATGCTGGTAGATGTTGTAAAATTATATTTCCTCAGTAAAGAAAATTAAAATTATAGCTGCATTTAACAGGTGTATTGTAATTGATGCAGCATCTTACCAGGTATTTCCACCTGAATTAACGATAAAATCTTCAGAATAAATATGGGTATCCAGCAGAGCGAGTCAGTTATAACGATGGAGAAGAACCTCTTAGCGATGGTCACCTCCTTCTTGATGTGATTGTATTCTGTGGCCCGTGTCCCTGTTTTCTGAATGTTGTAGAACATGCTTGCATAGGAAAAGACGATTATAAGAAATGCCACCAAGTTTAGGCCTGTAAAAGAACATGGTGATTATACATGTTATGCGTGTGTTGCAAAATTTCGTGTCAAAGTAGATTAGCTTAACAGCGACATCTGCTGGTCAGAAACGAATACCAGTCAAAGACAATTCGGACACTGCCACACAGACGCACGCAAAAAATTAGGCAGAAGGAATGAATAAATTCAGAACTGAATAAGATTGGCACTCACCAAGGAAAATGACGATGGAGTATACCTGAGCCTCAACAGTCTCTGGTTGTTCAGAGTGCAGGGGGAAACACACTCCGTTTGTACCATAGAAGTTCTTAAAGAAGTCTTTGCCCACTAGGGGGATGAAGGCAATGATGAATCCCAGGATCCAGATGGCTACGAGGATGCTCACGGTCCGGCGTCTTCCGGGGGCAAGGTAACGGAATGGGTAGACAATGCAGACGTACTTCTCCAAGGTCAGATACGTGAGCAGCATGACAGACACCTCTGTGGACAGCATGGCCAGGGACCCCACCACCTGGCACTGCATGCTGTCCATCCAGCCTTGGGCATGTTGGTTATACTCCCCCCGGAACTTCAGATCGAATGCACCAATCACGAAGAGGTACACACCCATCAGGCCATCGGCACCTAAGGGAAGACAAAGCTCATGGGAGTTTTACTTAAACAAGAATGTTCTGAGGGCAGAATGAAAAATGATTGGTTCAGAGAGATGCCCAATTAGATGGTAGAGGAGGTGGGTCCAATCAATCACATGTCTTGGTCCCACCTCCTCTATAATCAGATTGGTTATCTCTCTGAACCAGTCATTTTTCGTTCTGCCCTCAGAACATTTTTGTGTAAGTAAAACTCCCATGAGTGAAGGGAAATCAGAAGGTTCATGGAGAAGCAATGCCTGCGTGCAACATTATCCAATGGTGGGGGTTTGAACCTGGATGCTAAATGGTACATCAGTGGAAAACATCCAGATATGGGTTTAAAATGCATTTCTAACATTTTCAAAATTCATTGATCCCCTAATAAGCATATTCAATCGAGTTATTCAATTATTGTATTGTTATTGTAAATGTTATTGTATTACATCAAATAGTGAAAGTTAAAGGGTCACTTCTTTGCTTTACTAATGAATTTGAAATGCGAGAAAATCCCTAATTTAGTATTACAATCTTTTATTATTGTTATTTAGCTAAATTGCATTGTTTTTATATAGCCAGGCATATAACTCCAATATGTTTTTGCTTACCCAGACCCAAAGTTTAGAAGACATTAAATTTATGTCAGGCCATCCAGCTGTTTAAATTGTTTACATTGTTACAAGTCCAGCTGAACCAGATTGCAACTACAAAAGCCAAAGCAATATGCATTTATCAGAAAGCAGGGCCAGCCAATAGCTGGAACAATGGAGGGTTAAGGGCCCAATGGTGACATCATTCTGTTGACAATGGGATTTGAACCAACAACCTTCTGATCACAAACATGGCAGCCTCTACTGCCGTGCCACAAACTACCCCCTCTATGCCTGTCGCTCCTGTTTCATGATACAAGCTAGCTCGTTTTTGGTATTCACAATCAGCCAGTATGTAAGCCTAGACTTAAAATTCACGTACTTATTTCATCTTTTGATAAAGTGGTTGAGTGGAAGTTAGATACTGACCACAAAGCTAATTTTGGAACTAAGCCGTGAATTCTCTCATCCCAGTACTCCATCTAATCCTACTCTTAGCTTTTCCGTGATCCAGTTTGGACTATCTTGAGTCTCCCTCATGGCTGCATAGTGCCTTCCTGGGTTCTCTGTTTTAATCACACCATCATGGTTTATTCCACGTGGGCTATTCCATATTGCAGTTGGATATCTCCGCTTTCATATCTCCCAGACTACTGATAAATAATGCTCTCTCTTCTGCTTGCTGTTTGGAGCCATCTGGTACCAGGGTCACAGACATTCAAATAGTATCCAGACATCTGGCTTGTGACAGAAAGCATCCAATTCCTCAGTCTGATCCAGTCGACTGGTACGGCTGGCAGTTGGAAACCCAATACACGAGTTTCGCCTCAATCAGCAGAATCATCTGCCTCCCACCGCCAGCAAGTATCAGTCAAGATCAAGACATTTTCACTCAAGCATATTTCTTTAATGGTTCAGGGATCAATTTCCAGTTTTTTCCCCACACAGAATTATTGCGTTTTCTTCTCTTTCAGTCCCTCTAGATAAGTGCTTCTCAACCGCATTCTGGGGGACCCTCAGGTAGTCTGCTTTTTTGCTCCTTCCCAGCCCCCAACACACCTGTACCAGGTATTCAGTGCTCTTGATTATTTAATTATTTGGTTCAGGTGTGCTGTGACATGGGAGGGAGCAAAAATGACAGTTTGGGGCTCTCTGAGGACTGGACTGAGAAACCTTACTTTAGAAAAGTTGCTGGAAAAAAAGTGTAAAATAAGATATCCTTCTGCTTTAAAGTGAGTGCAGCTAAATAAAATTAAATAAAACTCACAGCAGAGGGAGATGATGCACAATGCGTGCAGCTTGTTCTCAGATCTGATGTAGGACCGCATGGCGATCACGAAGACGTTGCCGAAGCAGGTGGTGGCCGACACGACCCAGATGAAGATCCGCAGCACGATATTGGCCAGCAGGTCCTCGAAGGAGGAAATGCCATCGGTGTTGGGCTTGCAGCTACGCACGTGGGGCGCGTAGCCGCAGTACTGGAACTTCTTGAAGTATCTGTCAGAATCAGTAAACCCACCCTGTGAATAATATGCATTACACATATTATGCATAACATGCCAAGAAATGTTATGGCGCAAGCTGACTGTAACGTTCACGGTTTTCCTTTCACATTAAATTGTGAAGCAGTGCTCCACTTTTAGATTTAAATGCCAGTTTTGTTAATAAGCCAATGGTATAAGGATGCATAGTGGCAGTTTCAACTGTAGATAGATAGATACTGAAGGAAATCTAGGCACCCAGTAGTTCAGATACAGACAAATACACACAATGACACACACAATAATAGAATAACACTCAGTATTGCAGAGGTAGATAGTGCATCTATGGATGCTGTGCAAATGGTCAATACCTTGAAAACCTATATAGGTCACAGTGATTATCAGTGCAAGACTTATTTTATATATATTCCTATTCTTCTAATGAGAAACTGCATGTTTATTCTATGTAGGGGAGATTCTAGA
This sequence comes from Mormyrus iriodes, assembly GCA_011763525.2. NCBI lineage: Eukaryota > Metazoa > Chordata > Actinopteri > Osteoglossiformes > Mormyridae > Mormyrus > Mormyrus iriodes. The sequence continues at coordinate 2,641,552 of JAAGVU020000081.1, read as the reverse complement.
TCTTTTTTAGGTGGGGGGGGGGGGGCTAACCTTATCATTACCCAATGGTATGGTTTGAATCTGTGAATGACAGGGGAGGGAAACTCTGGGAGCCAACTGGCTTTCAGCTGAGACCAGTGCCCCTGTGGCCCCATCCCTGCATATACGCTTGCATGATGGAAGCAAAGGACCCAAGGCTAAAAAGTTGCATTCTTAATAACTCCAAGTTAAAAACAATATTAATACAAAGCATAAATAAAATACTTACATGTGCGTGAGGTTTTTCAAAGGTTCAAACATTCTCCTCTGTATGTTCGCAATCTCAATTCCCTCTATGCTTCTGGAAATCACAAATAACCTTTTTCCCACTGACAACTTCCGTAAAGGACAAAAGCAAAGTCCACTATTTTAAGAAGGTATTCTGTGCACAGTACCAGCAACAACTGATCATTTCCTCCACTTAGTCGCTGTGCAAATTGTTTTCCCTCATTAATAGAATTAATACATTTCGAGTTATGATTTCTTTTGTTGATTAATTAAAATGAGACCATGTAATAAATTTATGCAATAGAAATTCCAGTCAAAATGAAATTAGCAAAGATTTTTAAATTTCCCCAAAGTATTCAGAAATATTGCTAGCATTCAGCATGTACCCAATTTATCAAGCAAAACCTTATTCGTGAATCAGTAATTTTTCAATTTCCAGGACCGGTATGCAAGGAGGATTTCCCACCCAGCATAATATTATTTATTTATTAACGTTGGAAAACTTGATAATAGCTTTGGAAGAGCAATTTTCAGAAGTTGGGGGGAAATTATCAAAAGTTATTAATTCTGAAAAGTTTTTTTGAAGTGGTTGTAGGAGCCCTTAAAGTTACTAATTATTTCATGCATGGTGCCACATTCTGAAAGTAGCTTTTGAAACATCTTTGATGTATGAGCTTAAGTGATACTGTGTTTCCTTCAGTTGAGAAAAAGTACTTGCTAAGGAACATTTGCAATAAAACGTTGCAAATGCCATTTGATAAATTTATCTATACATGTGCATGAAAGAGCCAAATTAATCAAATAAATCAAGAAAGAAACTTACAGTGATTTTAATTTATGCAGATTATCAAAGAGGTCCATTTGTAAATCCAAAATAGGGTTAAATGAGATATTTCTATAAAAAAAAGAAGTAGATCATTACAAAGCCATTCTGTTATTGTTTTTATTAAATTATTGTAATGATTAATACCAATTATAAATACAATTAATTATTGCGATTTCAGCATGTGCTCTACCGACAAATAAAAAATACAGGAACTTACAGCTGTAGTAGCTCACCGAGATTGACAAATAAATTTCGAGGTATCGCTTTAATTCTGTTGCTGGATAAATCACTGAGAACACACAAGAGAAACAAACCAATTTGCAAAAACATCATGAATACATAAAGCTCAATTTCTGTCGCAACTGCACTGCTATCTCACATGAATAATTTTATGTATTCAGGGGCCCACGTACAGTGCTAGGCCCCCTGTATCTGCCAGGGTATCCATGCCCCTACTGCACCCCCGCTGGTGATAATTTCAAACTAACCGTAAGCATTAGCATCACTTGGCTATAATGGCCTTAACACCCTCCTGTGAATCATGGAAGATTAACTCTCAATAAACAGAACAAACTAAAAATGCAAACTGTCATTTTTTTTAATGAATCAAAATAAACTTACAGTTCCCCAAGCCTCTGCAGAGGTGAGAAAGCCTTTTCATGTAAGTCACTGATCATATTCCCCTGAAGAACTCTAGAGAAGTCAGACACAGAGGGACAAAAATCAAACTGCAATCAAATTTGTTGGGAATTCGGAGGAACCCCCTGCTCCCCACAATTGTATTTTTCTGTGGTCTTCAGCAAGGACTGTAGTTTGTTAGAATTACTTCAACAAATATCCAGGCACATTCCGAGACAGAACTGTGAGCTGCTGCTTGTTAAGCAACAGCTAAACAAGCCACAATCAGCTGGGTAAAATAAAAAGCCTTTAGTTGAAGATTAATGGGTAGAACTGACAGCTCGGTTTTAGGTTTGTGAGTGTGAATTCCAGTTCAAACTGTACCTGTGGGAGTTACTTGTTTGCACTGTGTGTATCTGCGTGTGCGTGTGTGCAATGGTGCATGCGTGTACTTCTGCATGCGTGTGTTTGTGTGTGTGTGTGTGTGTGTGTGTGTGTGTGTGTGCGTGCACGTGTACACTTAGCACCCAGTGATGAATGTGACTAAATATGTTAAACGACTTAAAATCTTCCCTGCTCAGGTATATAGATTCTGCTATGATGTCGGCCCATTGAAAAGAATGAACTTGCTATTCTCAGTCTGATACATTTTAAAGCGTAAAATAATATGCACTTACAGCACTGTCAGCATATTACAGGAGGTGAAAGTTACATTCCCTACGCTCTCGATCTGATTCCCCTCCATGTCGCTGAAACAAAACAAATTACAACTAAAGATCGTATACCTTTATACTACAGGATACAGAAAAAAATTTTGCATTATGACAATAAATGTTTGTTGGATTTTCTCTAAAGTTTGGAAACTGGGATAACAGGAAAAAAACTTACAGCCAGTTGAGTTTCGGCATCCCCCGACATATGGCATCATCATGTAGCTGGCTGAGAGCATTGTTAAGCAGCACCCTTTGTAAGGAGAGCCCTCTGTTACCCACAAGAGCGTCAGACCCACATAAATCACTGTCAGCTCAGCAGGAAAAAAAATATGTTAGAAACTTACAGAAGTACCAGCGAATGCAGCCCAGAAAAAGTCAGCGAGGAAATCTGGCTGATTTTGTTGTTTTCTAGTATCCTGCAATTAAAAAGAAGCGACGATTGTCATTGCTAATTGCAGCTGGTGCCAAAGAGGTTTTTCCTCCCTTACAATTATCTGTAGCACGACACATAATTCAAATTACAGTTTAAATTACAATTGTAAATTAAAATGCAATATAATAAGCACTGATCGATATTCCAACTGTTTATCCTGAGCAACCCTATCCAAGAAAGCATAGGATGTGGCGAGAACTGGCAAACTTCAAACACACAGAGTGCAGACAGAATTCAGTCCCCAGCCCTGGAGGTGTGAGATCACATTGCTCTCCATGGAGACACTGTGACATCATGATCAAATGAAAACAATCCTAGAAAATTATAGAGCAAAGGAAAAATAGGTTGGAATGGTAGAGGCACAGAAATAAACAGGAGATATTAACTTACAACCACTCCAGCTTATGAAGATCCTGGAACACTCCAGGTTTCAGAGTCGATATCTTATTGTAGCTCAGATATCTGATTGTAAAGAAGAAACAGATTGAATTGTACCACAATAAAGAGATATTCGCGACCCTGGCGAAAAGAGATGCATGCTCTTAATTGTAAACCTTGTTGTTCTGAATGAACAGTTGCGAAACAAAGAAAAAACAGAATTTATATTCAAGAAAAGAAATCTCAAAGTGCAAAAGTTTTTTATTATTATTTATCTATCTATCATGTTGCCAATATTGCTATGGATGGTGTAAAAGACTCAAAGGCTAACCCGACAAAGTCCTTCAGAAAAGCTACCATACCATAGTCTGATGTTAGTATGACGTCATCAATCATATGTTTCCTTCTGTTATACCTGTAGCATGAATGCTATTATGTACTGTAGGCAGATGTACACTGTCAAATCATAGCAAATCTGTAAAAAAAAAAAAAAGAAAAAAAAAGTGAATTGTAGGATAAAAGATACATGCTGAACTCACAGGCGTGTTAAATTATACAGTCCTCTGAACGCACTGGGACTCACGACTCGAATCTTGTTATGCTGCAGATATCTGAAAGATAAAATCTAGCACTTCACAGTCATCCGTGTGACACGATGTCTCCAAGTATTCAGGACATGGCGACTGAAACATTGATCGAATCTCTTCAAGTGGAAGCGATCAAACTGTCAACCAATCAGATTGCGCCTACTGCACAGAAATTATACTCCATTCTTTCCCTTTTGGATTTTGCTGCACAGCTACAGACCAATGATAGCTACAAAGATGCAATTATGTGCATCCTGCTCAGTTTCAGGCAATGACTTTAACCCAAAGTGCATCACACTGCTCACCAAACACGAGGAGCTAGAATATTCAAACGACAGAATATTCCCTACAGATAACAACGCCTGAATCTCTGTGCAATAGCCACACATGCAGGGGGAATATGAATTTCACCTTCCAGCTGGTTCTTAAGCAATTCATCGTTGACAGCTGCAGCCAGTGATACTGGTTGTATTACTGACATAATTACACGGGCATTTGTAAGCTTCTGCGTGATCCTACTAAAGTTTCGGAACTTCCTGTCGCATATCCATAGGCGTTACTCATGGGGGGTCAAGTGGGACACATTCCACCCAATATTCAAAACAGTGGCGTTGGTCCCACCTTATATTTTTCAGGATTTTGCTTTTAAAAATATGAATGTACTTGTTGGGAGTATTCGGTTCTCATCTAACCTACTGGGGGGGAAAAACTTGTAGCTGACGATTTCAGTTGCATATTCATAAAGGAATGCATACAGTCATTATTAAAATGGACGGGTAGCCTATACATAGGTATATATATATGAGGTCATACAGAATAATGTGAAGACAGATTTGACTTGGATCTGTCCACCCCCCCAAATACTGAAAACGCAGTGATGCCTGTGTCACACTGCCCGACCACCATCCAGACGCTCTTATCCAGCATAGGGCTCACAAGAAACCTGAAGCCTCTCACAGGAAGTTCTGGGCACCAGGTGACAAGCATCTTGAATGAGATGCCAGTTACGTTCCAGATCAACCATGACCGATCGATGATGTAGGAGAACCTACAGCTTTTGCAGGCTTTTGTAATTGGAGAATATATCAGCATTCAGCTTCTTCAGCCTGTTCCTCTGTAGAGACCTGAAATAAAAACAAATAATTATTATTAGCTCCTTGTTATTAAATACTATCACATAAAATTTGCCTGAATGTACCTTCCGGTGCGTCAGAGCGGGCAGAGAGCTCTTGTGCCTGCTGTGGTTGGTCTCTCTCTGCCATCGTTCATTCTCAATCACATGTACCTGTTCATCGGTCATTTCTATCAGCTGGTAACCTGAATGCATCCAAGGCTGAACGCAAATTAAAATGCAATCTTCCGATGCTTTTGGCGAGAGCGAGTTACCGTTGTACCACTGATTCATCTCTATGTTCCTACTGGAGCAAATCAGCAAATATGAAATTTGGAATTGATATTCTGGTTTAAGTATTGCGAAAATTGATTAGCAAAGTTACCAATACAAAGGAGGTACAAGACCATGGGTGTTTCTCAGTACCAAGAATGCAAAGATCATACTGGTGGTCTTGGCAAGAGTAGTCTTGCTAACTTGCCTTCCAAGAACAAACCTGGGGTGCGATGAATCATGGGATTGGTCTCGTTTGGCCAGGATGCAACCGATACATCCTTGATATTTAGGGGAGGGCAAGAACAGTATCCAAGGAGTTTTACCGTCCTTTGTACTTCTGTTCTTGAGTATTGGAACTGGTCTTCAGCAACGGAAGGTGACATAAAACGGGTAAGTGTGAACACAAGTACTGTCAAGTACGCATATTGAGAAACACCCCATTTCCTCAGGAAATACATAACCAGCAATATTAACCATAATAAGCAGTAATAAACAACTCGTGCTACATCACACGCAAGCCTTTTCATGATGATAGCGACACAACGACCATCTCAGAGCTGCCCAGAGCCTACATCGGACGGGAACTCCGAGTCAGGGGAGGGACCGCGGCACAGCTGGCTTCGGTACTCACATCATGGTGACAGCAAGGGACACCGAGGGGACGGCCCGGAGCTGAGCGCCGTCACAGTCCAATTCGAATCCCCGGCAGTGGCATCGGTCGGGAAGAGTCCCAAGCACTGAGGAGGATGCAGTGCGTTAATTATCTTAGGAGGCTACGGATTCACAGCTGTTTTCATTGGATATACCTGCATTTATAAAACACGAAGACGTTACACTGTTACTATCTCCATCCATCTTCTATACTTGCTTATTCTATGCAGGGCCGTGGGAGGGCCAGAGCCTATCCCGGAAGCTACGGGGGCGAGGCAAGGATTAACCCAGGATGGGGCGCCAACCCATCACGGGGCACACTCACACACCATTCACACAATTCGGCAACTCCAATTCACCTCTGTTTTTTGGGCTGTGATGGGAAAGTCCACAGAGTAAATGTGCGAAGCTCCACACATATAGAGCCAGGGTAGGGACCCGAACCCTGGTCTCCAGAAGCGTGAGGTAACTATGCTTATATTTAGTATTAATTCATCATTGCCCAGAAAATGTAGTAACCGTGGTGATGCACCAATGATGGCAGTCAAAATGGTAAAATCACAGTATAGAAAGTTAGCGACACACCTGAAACTAATGGGAAAATGATCATTTTGTAACCGTCTGCTGTTGGCACCATAAGAAAGGCAGTTAACATCATGCAGAACTCCAGTCACCCCAGTCACACAGCCACTTTTCTCCCTTGTTCCCTCGGGCAGGACATACGAAAACATCAGTGCCTCAACAGTAAGGTTCAGAAGCAGCTCTTACCCACAAGCCAGAAAGCTACTCTCCGGCTGCTTATTGTAAAATGCGAGGGCACCTACAGGACGAACTGCAGGTCATCTGCACACTCTATTTGTCATCACCGCTTCCATTTGCTAATTGTCTTTGTGGTTCGGTTTATTTCGTGTTATTTTTTGTGAATTAGTCAGGGTTGTTAATTGTCCCCATTACTGACTGTTCCTGTTGCCATTAATGTCTAATGCTGCTACTCAGCGCTATTCTCGGTCAATGTATCATTAACTGACAGTTAATACAGGAAGCATTACAGTGAGTATCTCCTTGTATTAATTAAATATGACAATATAGTAAAACACACATAAGTACTGCATGGCCTAATTACCATGCTTGTGCAGGTATGTTTACACAGCATTAGTTACCACACAGCACTTTAATGGTGACCCACTGTCTACATGAGGAAAAGAAACATGCTGTGATTCATATGCTTTCTGATGTTTTACTGCTTTTGCTCACCAGAGGCCCTTTTAAAACAAGCAGAAATGTCCCAGCAGCCATATAAGTAGAATACAAATTATGTTGTATGTTTTTTTTAAAATATCCAGTATTTTGATGTATATGACCATACTAGATAAACCAAAACTTAAGGTTAAGAAAAAAAAACATCACAGAAAATGATAAAACAATTAAGATTAATATTAAATAATTTGCTGTATATAACACAACCCGTGAGACCCTTATATGTCACGGACTGTTACGCCTTAGGGATGAAGGACTTGAGGGCAGGCATTGTATCGAAACAGAAGGGGTTTATCTGAATTTAAATGAACAGGGTATGGAAATGAACTGGACCATCAGGGATCAAAATGGGAGGACTGGAAATTAGGGAGGGCATAGGCAACAGGAAGGTACGATGTCAATGACTGGACTGGGGAACACGGGACTGGGAAGTATGTATATATGAGACTAACAAGGGAGCTAACGAGAGGCAGCTGGGAGTGATTCACACGAGGGATAGGAACAAGAGGCAAGACAAACGAGTCATGGCTTGTTAGGGTCACACTATTGAGGAGACAGGAGGGTCAGGTGGACGTGGTGGGCAGGACGTATAAAGTATATTATTTATACCAGGACTATTCAAATCACGGTCCTCGAGGTCCGAGCACTGCTGATTCTCCAGCCTTCCTGTGCCTGTGAGCCAGGTGTGAATTACTGTGAAGTAATTATTAAACTAACTACCCGGGAGATCTGAAAACAAGACCCCTGATTTATACCAATTTCATGAAAGTGTCGTAATTGCAAAAAAAGAACAAATAAGCATTTAAGTCTCAAGTCTCGCGTTTTACCCGTGAGACCCACTGGTTTTTGTGATTCACTTAAACCAAACAAAAACGCTTCAGCATCAGAAATGACCTGCTACGGACACTTATCTGAACAGACATAAGAGTATCTGCCACCCGCTTTAGCCTCCCTGCATTCATATCCAGCTTATAAATGAATACACCCAGGAGGGGTCTGCTGTGACCCCGGTAGTAAAGTTTAGGTTCTTCATTACAGTAATATTCTGTAGTCATAAACATTGTTAGTCAGATTGCTGTTTTTCAGTGTCTATTTAACTGCTAATGTTATTTTGTAGTAATAATAACAATAATAATAATTAATAAAAACAAAATATATGAGCATAAGGAGTCTTTTTACCAAAATGTACCAGTATTCTGTCACCAAACTCCCCATTTTCACTGTAGTGAGGGAGGTTGATATGAAAGAAAGCAATATTTTTACACAACAAGCTATTTCCCGCATTTATGTTAACCTTAGTGTTCAGTATAAGAGCATCAACACTTACGACATTTGTTTGACTTGGTTCCAAAATCGTCACTGGGGATCCCGAAATATTTGTCAAAGAGATTCGGCCATCCGTTGTTATCACCTAGGCAACACAAAGCAGGGCACTGTAACATTCTAATATATCTTAAAACCTGAAATTGTGTGGTCACGGTTCACAAATAGTGTTGCTTCTGTCATGTCATTATAATGGACTGGACTGGCATCCCATCCAGGGTGACCCCTGCACTGCCCCAAGTGCATGCTGGGATAGGCTGCAGAATCATGTGACCCTGCCCCAGATAAGCAGTTATGGGAAATGAACAGATAGATGGATGAATGGAACAATGTATAGATTCTCAGAAGAATATTAGCTGTATCCATTGAAAAATAGTAGTCAATAAGGATTAGAGGGTGGGGAGGGTGATTATTTCAATTAATGTGAAATTTTTGGGTTAATGTATGAGATAAAGTCTCAAGCAGGGCTGGTCTGGATATCTGGCATACTGGGCATTTGGTCACAGGGCTGATGGGTACGTGGGCTGGTACAGTATACGGTGGTATAGTGGGAAAAACCCCCATTTGGTAAAATTCACCATTGGGGACCCACCAGGTGCTGTGGAGGACCCCAAAGTCCAGGGTTAATTTGTAATCCCTATACAGCCCTTGTCTGCTGGATACCTTTAGCACAGCTGGTAATGTTCAGTATACCAGTGCCATTCGGACTGGATGATTTTTAGACAAACATGCCACTGCATATTGCCTGTAAATCTGGCATCAGCGCCTAAACAAACATCACTGCCTAAAGTATTTCTTTGTTACTCTGTAACGAACTGCAGGGTTGCTGCTGCGCTTGAAAATTTCAACCTGCTGCTTCTCAGTTTCCTTTACCAGCGACTCGCTGTAATCTAAAACCGAAATCTAATTACTGATTACTACATGCAGGGTAGCTGACTTAAGAACTATTACAATTTATGGATGTAAATACAGATAAACAAATACAGATGACCAGAGAACATACGGTCTGGAAGAGACGCAGGCAGATTTGTGAAGAAAATAGCGAAAACACTTTCTGTCGGACTGACCCAAAGGCTTCTTATAATGTGACTGTTCTTAGTATGATGTATTTTACGTTTAGCAAGCGATGCCTTTACAATCATTTACAATAAAAGTTGAAAGTATAGCATCAAGCAACACATGCACATCATTGTATAGATTATATCATTAAACTTTAAGTTATAGTGTCATGATCTATCATGATACAACAGATTTTTGCAGGAAGAAGGTGGTTGAGTAGACTTTCATTTTTTTTTCCATTTTCTATATATATTATTAATTCAAAGATTATATTGCAAGTTTTGTGCTCCCTATAGGGCAACATTGCACCACAATTGCTTTAAGAAAAGAAGGGAAAAATGCATAAAACATATAGGAAAACTTTATACGGGAACAGGGACCATTTATCAAGGCCCATGAACAATTTTAGAATGGATAAAAAAATGCTACAGAAGTAATATGAAAACCAGACCTAGATAAACAGATAAAAAGTATGAATGGAAGCGTGTAGCAATAATATCTTACATAGATAAAGCTGGTGTGTGATACTGAGTAAACTAGTCATTTCACTGCAAAACAGAATTTTTTCAGCCTTGAAAAAATTAAATCCATGTTTATCGATATGAATTCAATTCTGGGTACTCCCAGAATCATTTCACATTCATATAGTCACAAAAAAGATAAACTGAGTTTCCATTCGTTAAAATATCAACTCCGAACAATCCTGAGATCATAAAAATGACATTTTTTCAGTTCTGTTCAGTTGTTTTTTCTGATACTGAATTGCATCGACTCACCGCAGTATTCTTCATCCGCTTGATTGCCACAGTCGTCCTCGCCGTTGCAGTGTAGCGGCTGCGGGAGGCATTTGGTCAAATTGCCACAAGGAAAATACCCCAAGGGGCAGCTGGACTTCTTATCAGGGAGGCTGAATGAGGTCAGAGCAGCTGCAAGATCAAAACGGGTCAAATCAAGAGCTTCTCCAAGTCAAACGCATATATTAAGCCAAATATATAACATGCAAAAAGACATAAGCACAAAATTCTTATGGAGCATTATTGTTTTTGATATGATTTGTTATTTTTCTTCCCTGGAACTGAATGGGCAGCCCGAACCGTAAGATCTAGACCGACCAAATTTGGCAGAAAGATGAGGTCTCATACCGATCAGACTCCTGAGCTGATCAAGAACTATTAAAGAAAGTCTGACATTGGTCTACCACACGGCCATTAGCCACGCCCAAACTGTACCTGAATGGGGCCTATTTTAATCAGATGGCTACATCTCAGCCATGCCTTGCCCTACCTTAACCAAATTTGAAATCCAGACCTTACCTGTGCCACACCCATTTCTATCAGACAACTACATCTTGAGTATACTTCAGTCAATCATCACCAGCCTTTAATATGTACTATAGGACAGTACTCGGGAAGGACCCTCCAAATCTGACACCGATCAGCCAAAAGGGGGCGCTGCAGCAATTGAACAAGTGTCTCTTAACCTGCAAAATCAGTGCAATAGACATTTTCCTTATTTCTCTTGGAATAACATATAATTGGTCAAAATTCTTTTTAGCTTAAGTTCCATGGCTCAGGACAAATCAAAATATATGAAATATCCGATAACAGTCATTTGCATTTCAGAGTGATCTTTAAAAACTCAATAAAATACATATTACAATTACTGCTACAACCTGCCCTCCAGTATGGCCACCAGCCACACCCAACCTATACCAGTTTCATGCCCATTTCAATCAGAAAGCTATATCTCAGGCATGCTTTAGCCAATCCCCACCAAATTTTATCTCCTACTGTAGTACTGGACTACAGATATACCTTGCAACTTTGGTGCCGATTGGTCAATAGGGGGCGCTACGGCAACTGTGCATATATGCCAAAGGCCCTTTGCTAAATCAGCTGATATATCTTTATATCTGTTAAAACCTTCAAATAATTGTTACCTACCCCTTGACCTGACTCAATATTTTTAATTGCCTTTCATTCTACTGTCATTTGACTCATAGAACATTATCGGACTTCATTTATATATCACCTTCTGCAGAATGCAGTATTTTGCATGTTTGAATAAAATTGGCCAGCAGGTGGAGTCTGTGTTCCATGTAATAAATGCCATTCAATACTTTAAGGCCTTCTCATGTCTAAATGAACAGTCTACAAAAAGGACAAAGCATGATTGTAGTGCTGTTACATGGAGCACCCCCCAACACACCAATGTTGTTCTGAATATGCAAGACAGTCTAAGTTTATACAGCCAGCATAAACAAAGCTTAACCTGTAAAATCTAGACTTACCACATTAGATAGGAAGGTGCCTATTTCTGCCCACTACTCAGACCATCTGACCCAAACCAAACATTCAGTGGGGGCCAGGCACTACATTGCAGGTTTCCACATTCTGTCCTATATCTGCTGACCTGTGAAGCCTGGACTTGACAGTCTCCATCCTGTCCCAGGAATATTTAGTGCTGTATGACTTTTTCATACATTGCCCACCAGTGACAGTCAATACTACATTTTCCATCAGTATTTATGTACAATTTCGATCCCCTGGATGTCATTTCGACGCTTTGGACCCTTCCGTCCCTGCTTGCAGGTACTAGTTATTATTGTTGTTATTGTCATTATTGTTATTGTTGTTGTTGTTGTTTTAAGTTTTGTGCCATTGAATGCTGGGCTGTAAAAATTAAATGCCATCTTTATTTTATAGCATATCTTAACACGAATTATGAAGCTTATCGGCGGCCTCAGGCACAGTTATAATTGGGAGGTCCCCCTACCAAGAAAAGTGACGATCATTTCAATTCCTCCCGCGACGCAGGTAATTCGGGGGGCGTCAGCTAGAGCCGGTCCTGAAATAATCTTTTCCAGTAAGCTGCAGACTCACAATTTCACCTGCGATTTATATGCGTTGGTTATACATCCTCGCGACCCTGTTCAGGGTAAGCGGTTTAAAGTCGGATTGATGGATTATTTCACATTTATGTCGTTTGTGCGTCGTGAGAGGTAATAGTTCTTCAGTGGCCTGAAACACTGTCAAATTGACCGCACACAACACGGTAAAGTTGCTTATCATGAACTACAGTAATAAACACCTGAGATTCAATTACGTAATTGCTGTTAGGCCTATATAGTGACAATAACAAGTAGCACTAGCGGTTAATGTCAGTGTTTATTTCATAGGGACCTTTGTTAAAAACACATCTACTGCAATAAACAAAATTCAGGAAACGTAAACCCAGGAACTGCAAAAGATGCGATTAATGATCACGTGTCTTAATTTAGGAGTGTGACGTCAGTGAAAATGATTTTCAAAGCACAAGACGCACAGTTGTTAGTTACTTCAGGACACAAGTCACAAGTCAATCATTCGAAATAATTAACGTAACTTTAAAAGCTAGTAATTATTCAGATCTTATAGACACCACCATTCAAGCCTCAACAATTTTTTTCTGTTATTTGTAATTGTGTTATTTGTAAACTTTAATTAAATGTGAACAAAACTGGAGTAAAGTTAAGAGAGTTTTTCCAGATTTCTTTTTACTTTGGGTGTAACGTTGCTACCAGTGATACGTTAACTGACCTGATTAATGATAATTATTCAATTTTAAATATATTTCAGTTATTCTGTTGTAAAAAAGTATAAATAACTCGTATTGCCACTCTAGAAAAGGAATTAAGTTGAATAATCTTGAATACAAAATAGTGCTGTACATTCTATAAATCTGTTGCAAAAATATATGATTTAGCCTTTCGTAAGAGGAAAACACACTGAAATCCAAAGAAAAGAGTATCGATGACCCACATACAGCAATTATATTCATAATTCCACATTATATGGACCCGTCTTACCTGTCACGCGGTACATATGGCCGCTGACAGCGAGGAGCCAGAGCAGCGACGGCGGCATGGTGCGGAGAGGGAGGGAGCGAAGCGCCGCCGGCCGGATTCGCCACCGGAATGAGGCGCAAAGCGGGGCGCCCCGTGCCTCCCTGCCACCGCCTTCTGACGACACTGCGCCTCCCCTGTATCTCCCGTTACACAGGAGACGTGAGTCAGGGTTTACAGGTCATGCATCAACACGGAGCGATTAAACAGTCCAGAAGCTGGACAGCAATTACCATTTATTAAGCCGTATATTTTGATAACTAGCAATGCAGTTATCTATGTACGTATGATCGTTCACACAACATAACTGGCCTAATATATTTAGGTTATACATATGCATGTTTAAGAATTTCATTCAGTCGAGATAATATTCAGTTTTTGTGTTTAAATTAAATTTGATCATACTGCAGTCGCTGATAGGTTCTTCTACGATGCTCTCTGCCTGTGGTTTAATGCATCATTTACGCTGACCGGTAAACTGCGGGAAAGCGTCTGCAAAATAAATGTAATATATATGCAAATTCATACGGTGGGTTACAGAACGGGCTCTACGAATATTTTGTCTGTATATGCTAGTTAACGTTTATCGCTATTAATATAATGAGTCATGGAGAGGTATTCAGATATTATAGGCCTATAATGAGTACTTGATTAAGAAACACTGACAGCTACATTGACAAGTTATATTCACGGCCATAAAAGCATATATACAAGACTTCATTTTAGTCTGTTTTACGATGTTTTTTTCAGTAAATAACAACAGCACTGATGAGGTGGTTAAACATAGCGTTCCTGGGGACACCCGCCATGCAATCTACCGAATGACAAACACCTTTGCAGTGATGGCTCTGCGGCTTCGGCTTGCCGTCGCTGTGGCCCCGGTCGCGCCCCTCATCCTCGGTGGCACGGACACCAACTCTCTCGCAAGAAATCTTACGGCAAAAATATATTATTCCATTATAAACCTAAACTAAGCTGCGTTAAAAGCGTTGGGGCAGTTTGCAAACCCTACAGACTATTTACAAGGTAATAAAACTCTTACATACATTGCAGTGAGTGTGCAGACTTGTCTTAAATTGAAAATCTCACTCCAGCCAGCTGACCAAAGTTGGCAACCCGGTGCATTGGCGTACCATCAACTTTAATGGACCCTCCTTGATTATGCAAAAATGTAAGCTGATCATGTCTCTAGTGTTGCGTTTTTATACTTTATACTATTACTAGCTTTTAATAAGAAATAGAATACTCAAGAATTCATTTTTTATTCTCTTTTACTCAATTGGCCAGCTAAATTAATCTCCATTAAACAGTAGGCTGTTATGATATCTTTGGCTTGTCTCTTCAGTGTCCACGGCTAGTCCCACCTGTTCAAAGCTTTGTTTCGGTGACTGGTGCTCTGCACATTTTCGCATTCCTTCATTTCACGTGGATTAAACTACAAATCGTATATTAAAAGCGTTAAGTTTCAGGAAGGAGTTTCAGCTGTGTGGAATTTCAGCTGTAGCGCGACAACGGTGTTCAAGGAGTTTTATGACACTCGGCTTCTTGAGATAAAGCCAGCTTATCCTCCGTATTGCATTTCATTAGAAGCTAGATGTTAGCTTTAAATTGAAAACTATGCATTTTATAAGAACTGAGGACTATCACCAAATCAACAAAACAGGTTGCTGCTGCACAGGGCAGTGAGCACCGTAGACGGGATCCCAGTCAATCCTAGGAGGCTATTATCTTCTTCTAACAATTATTTTAAGGATTCTGACCCTCCATCTCCTTTTCCAAACAGAGTGACTTCTTCACCCTATAAATAAACAATTCTCTCCAACACCACACGGTTAGTCTGTAATAAAACTGCTCGGACGTTTACTGACCAGGACAGGATAGTCTAGCAAGGTAGCCTGGCTTCACTGTGATGCTCCAGCCGAGGCACTTTCTGCCTCCGTACCCCCCCAAACCTGCACAGGACAATACAAAAAAAGAATATGGGAAACTAATGAATAAATTATTGTTTTTGGTACATTGTCAGTGTTTGGCACGTTTTGTAAGAAAAAGCACATGACTTGCTGCAAATGAGATATTTTCAAGAAGGAATCAGACCTATAAAGCTCATACTGTATAAGCACAGAGTTGGGAGGATTCGGGTATTTTTATGTCACATGAGAAGTATGCAGTATACCTGCAGTTAAGTGAAGGGAATCCGCGAGGACTCAATCAATGGCAGGGAGAAATTAAGCAAGACAGCTTCCAAATGATAAATGACGCAACAGCATCTAAACGCAGACTTCGGTCATTCCTGATTTCATAATTATTTGTGAATAATGCAACGCTTAGTATGTACAACCCTTGCAAGCGTAAAAAGAACTTACACTACCAGAAACAAACCAAAATTAAGATAGAAAAAGGCATTTATTAAAACCACAACTTTCACACCTCGCAGTCAGCTCACGGCTGTACAATTATCAGGTGGGCGGGCACCGCCATGGAACGATGGGACGGGGGCCGAGTCAGGCTTACCCAGTCCTCTCGGGCCATGCGTTACATTATACAGTATCAGCCTTGTTTGCGCTTATGGAAAATTGCAAACTTTAAAAATTCTGAAGTAAATATATAAACATATGAACGAATTTCATGACACTTTAAAATAACTATAACCAATGAGATTTATGTCAGTGGGCTGTTTTTAGGCTTTTCTTTATATTTTTGGGCAACATCACTCATGAACGCCAGATGGCACCAGGCATCAGAACTACATTCGGCACAATTTGCAGCAAATGGTAACATTTTCAGTACTGTTCTTTCAATTGTACAATTAAAACAAAAAGGGGAGTCTGTACTTCAGTTGTGTCTGATGTTGACCATGAGATAATAATTCATAACTGAGTACCAGTTTCCGTTAATAAATATATAAAAACTCGAGGGAGGAGCTTCATCATTACATTTTGATAAATCCTGCTGAGAAGTTGCTGCTTATTGTGGTCCGGCTTGGTCCCGGTGACTTTGCACTGGCAGATGATCAGCGTTTGCCAGTGCATGAAGCGTAACTGATCCTGCGTATATTAATTACATTATCGGGAAAAGGCGGTTTTAAGATTCCCAACACACGACGGTTTATTTCTCTGTCGGTTGGGAATTTTAACTTCCGTTCCAGTTTCTTTTATGATGCATTTGCTCTTTCATTGGCTTTCAGCTACGTTTTAAAATTATAGTTATTACATTTCCCCTCCAAACCCTATTATACTGTGCTTTCTTGCACACATGGTAAACTTTCCAATATAACCTAAAAGGAATTCATGTGAAATGACGTCATATTACAGTTTAAATAAATATCACAGGCATTTAGACTTTTAGATTTTAAATCGTCATCTGAGATGCAATTTAAGACTTCCAAGGGCTTTCCGTTATTCTGTGTCTTGCGGAGACTTCGCATATAAATGTTCAATATTAACAAAAGCTTTTCATTTTGCAAGTAAATTGCCATGACCCACTCGCCTGTTGAAACCTGATATGAATTCACTATATGGGGCGAAATAGGCTTGATTAATGTAATGTCATTTAACGTAACCGCGTGTCACAAAGTCACGTCGCTTCTGCGCTCATACTGGTCCTTGACAAAGCGCAGCTCCTACCTTTATTAACGCACTTTTATAATGAGATTTATTACCGTATTCTTTCAATGTTTAACAATTTTTTTCAGCCTTCGGTGTTACGGATAGCAGGCGCACCTAAACAAAGGATGGAGAAGCGCACATAAAGTACATATAAGTAAATAAAATGACTTGCGTTTCCTAAAAAGCGCAGGCGGAACTAATTTATAGAATCAATGTCTCCCTAAAGAAACGTTTTTGAGGATATTTCTCTCCAGAGATGTAATATAAATGTCGGTTATGATGTGTGTGTGTTGATCACTGTTAAGTCAGACTTAAAATTATTATTAAATACTGAAACCCTATTGTTTATGTTCCGATTATAATAATTATTTTTATTATTATCCTTGCCTGCTTATTTTCGCATCAGTCAGACCGTTGCGTTCTTTCCACCATGAAAAAACTTTGAAGATCAACATAGGATCCAATTAGAGAAACGTGACGTAATCGATGCCGTCAGCGGTAACGTAACACCATTCGTGTTACGCCCAAATAACTGTTTTGGTGCAACTAAAAGACCTCAAAAAACATTTTTTTTAAATTTTGTTTTTACAAAATTACACACTCCCCGTCTAGTGATTTTACCAATGCCCTTCAAATGCCCCTCAGCACATCCATCCATTTTCTATAACCGCTTATTCCATATGGGTCCGGAGCCTATCCCGGAGGCTGCGGGCGCAAGGCAGGGAACAACCCAGGATGGGGCGCCAATCCATCGCTGGG
>JAAGVU020000081.1:2595208-2618258 GCA_011763525.2 Mormyrus iriodes | reverse complement strand
ATGGTACAGATACAGAAACAGTTCACAGAGGGGTAATCAACCTAAATATAAAGTTACTGGTCAAAAATTATTGGTCACATTTTTAAATAATAAAGGAATAGGGCCTCTATTAATAATTATGCATTAATAAATTTACTGATGCAAAGTCGTTAGAACGATGCATCCTGAGTCCATCGCATATTGTATCCGGTGCACTTTTTTAATTGGGGAAATTGCATGCCAGTGCACCCATGCAAACTGGTGAATCTTACCAGCCCTACTCTACAATGTACTAATAGCAGGGCAGGCACATGACTGTACCTCCATAAGGGTGAGTAGTGGTTCAGCCTTATCGTGACATTTGCCATACAATGGAACTTGAAATTGAAGTTAATATGTTGAAATGTTAATCTAGGGTAACTATAAAATTGTAGCGGGGGACATGTTCTCTTACGGGGGGGCTAGGTATCTAGATTACCGGTGAATGTGAAAGTGTACATATCACACTTGGAGGACTATGCTGTACAGCCAATGCACTAGCATAGAAGACCAAGATGTGGGGCTTCTTCCACTGGAAGGTCTGAGATACACAACTTGTGGTCAACAATAGTCAGTGCCTCAACAATGATGGATGTTTTGCCAAAAGTAGTATTTAGTAGTATTTTTGGCAGAGTGGTTAGTTCTGTTGACTCACACCTCTGGAACCAAGGTTCGGGTCTCTGCCTTGGCTCCGTGTGTTCATGTTCTCCTTGTGTTGTCATGGGGTTTACTCTGGTCCCAGTCCAGAAACATGCAAGTGTGAATGCTGTGTGTGCCCTGCAAGGATATTCCCTGCCAGGTGCCCATAGTTTCTGGGATAGGTTTAAAGATAAGTCGGTATAGAAAATGGATGCATTTCCAGGCAAACCAACCCTTATTCCACAAATGACTATTATTCTGTAAAATGGATAAATGTGAAAGGACTTATTTCAATTTTTTCTAGATTGTTGGCTCTATAAAGAGAACAAGAATAAACGACCAGCTGGGGGCGTCACATCGGGGTCATGGTGTACGCTCTACCCTTTGAAAACAGCAGGGATTTTTTGTATATGAGATAGACAACAATGGGCCACTGTTATTGTACATTCTGTCACTATGTAGCAGCAATCAAATTGTGGGTATTTAGTCGTGTATGTGAGTAGTGATTACTGTGACTGAGTAGTGAGTACTGTGACTGAGTAGTGAGTACTGTGCATCAGGGTTCTCTGAAGTGTCTAAATCTACAGCAAAACCCCTAAGAGCAAGAGCCCCACTACCTTTTACCCAAAGGCCCACATTCATCAGGCGATGCTCTCAAAGACTGTCAATTATAGTCTCACACAGAACCTAATTTGCAGGCCCATATACCCCACATTAACGATAACACCAATAATAAATCTGGAGTATCTCCTGGTACTTTCCACTTTAACCACTGCCAAACAAACACGCTCATGATGTGTTTGAGTATGATGTTTAATTGGAATAAGGAATCCGATCATTCTTCTATTCATTTTTCCCTATCAAAGATTTCTTTGCATATTAACTCAAATATATGACAGCAGAATTTCAGATATGTTTATTTTCCCCAGGTATGTGTGTTCATTTTCGTGAATCTTCTCTTCTGTTTATGACATGATTAAAAGCCCGAGACAGATCCCTCTTACGGTAAACATTTGAGATGGGGATTTCCAGACTCTGTGAACTAAATCCTTCCCAACAGTCCAGTTTGTGACATTTCTTATAAGAAAAAAAATGCCTTTTCTTCAACAGTACATATCTGCAGGATTGCATTTACACATATAAGACCACATGAAGGCTCATACGAATAGCCACAGGGCCCTTCAAGTTGTTGACTATTACAGATGAGTACAGCAGTGTCTTTTCCCCCAATTTACGCAGAACATGACCGAACAGAATATGAGCCATAGGAGATGTCATCCTTATACTTCCACAAAGACACATGGGACTATTGACAGCATGGCCTCACTAGCTGGTTATGCTACACAGCCGGGAATTTAAAATATGCTCATGGCATGACATGACCGATGTGCCGGGTTGCCAAGAGAATGAGGACAGCAAAGGAAGATTCTTTAAAGGGGCAGTTCTCCCTAAAACTGAAAAAGGTAGAACAACCTAGCAGAACAAGTTCATGGGGGTTTTACCTTACTCCTCTTGGGGTGTGCTGCCAGGAGAGCCCATAATATCAGAATATTCTGCCTACCCTACTGCCTGCGGTCTCCACTACCCTTGGTGTCTTTCTGGCCTGCTCGCCCTTCTGCCTGCGACGTCTCTCCTTCCTTCTGTGCTGCTGTACCACTGTTCGTCCTGCCATCAGAAGCAGCACCAGCACCTGCCTGCTATCACCTGTGTAAGTAAAACTCCCATGAGCACAGAGCAACCTAGATGGATAGATAGCACTAAAACATCTTTTTTCAGTTTTGGGGTGAACTGCCCCTTTAAACACTCATATAGCCAAATGTTTTCTGGAACAATTCAAGTTGAACCTAATAGCAGGGCTCCTCCTGGGGCTTGAAGAAGAATCCTTCAGGTCATAAGTTCATTCCCTGAAACAGCTGACCACTGGCTGCTCCCATGTGACCGTCTTTGGAAACACGCCGGCTCTCTGTGAATGAAATCAGTTGAAAGGTGAAGCCAATGCATAGGTACCCAAACTAATGACTTCATAATGTTCCTGTAAGGATTTAAGAGAAATACTCATCATATATAACTGCTGTCCACCTTGTTTCAATTAAAAATGGTGTTAAATATCTGAATAAATTAATTATACAGAAAATAGAATTATCTTACAACCAATTCAATTTCCCCAACAAGAAAATAAAATGATACTAAATGACTTAACATTTTGCAGTGTGCTTTAAGATCAATTTTCTGTTTAATTCAGTTTTCTTTAATTACTATATCTTCCAGAATTATAAAACAGAGCACAAAAAGTGGGAAATTGGAAAATGAATCAGCTTTCAAATATAAGCAGCACAGCTGCTAAAATCCAATATAGCTTCAAAGAGTTTTATAGACGGGTCAACTTCAAAGGTTATTTGAATGACTAAAAGTGTTACACAAGAAAAGAAGACAACATCTCCGGATTCGCTTTGTTGCCACTGCCTTCCTATTCAATTTCTTTCTGACTGTGTCCTGACAAATGATTCTTTTTCACCCTGTCTCAGGAACAAAGTACATTTGTCGTGTAACCAAGGAAACAACACCAGGTATTATTCAGTTCAAGGAATGGATGTTAGTATTAAGGTGAATTACTTCAAAGTACTCTTTAATTGTATCCATCCAAATATCAAACATTTATCCAGTATAGTAATCCCTCATTATCTGTCGATTGGCATTACGTTGAATTAGTCCATATGTCAGTTTTTTGTTAAAAATATAAAAAAACAATACAAGTCGTCTTCAGTTGGTTTACACAACCTTACGTCAGTTAGCCGATGTTAAAACATGTAAAATAATATATTGTTATGTATAAAATAAAATAAAATCGTATATATATTAAAAGATATTGTCTTATTTACCTGGTGTTTGGTGCCCATAAGTCCAAAAGCACCTTCAGCTGCAATCTGCTCCCACAGATAATTGACATGCTTATTGGTCAACATGTTCTACTTGGCCTTGGAACTGCCCATATTTTTGTACGGTTAAAACTATTTGTTAAGTCTGGAGATCTGAACGGCAATGAAGTGAAAATGATTTTTTTTTGCAGAAACAGCACAAGCAAAAATAGTAATTATTTCTCATAACGGAGAATCCTGATATATACCACATATACGATAGGTCCGGACTTCACTGGAGAGTACTGGAGCAGAATCCAATTGCTTTCTGAGTCACCTGTGCTCTTCTGGCTGTGCCCACTGCCTGACATACATTTAAGGGAAATGCTTATTAGGTGTGTATCGGGGGGTCTAAATCTTTTACAGGATATCGATTTTTATGTTTTTATCCTACTTCACGGGGCGGGGGGGGGGGTGCTTTATGGAGGTTCATGCAGACTCCCATTAAAGCGATGCTTATGTTTCCTTTCATCTGTTATATATCATCTTGAACTAAGAAAAACCATCAATCCTTATATTACCATGAAGTTTATATTGTGTCTATATGGTTTACACGTAAGACACAGCATGAATCTTATTTTCTGTAATCTAAGTGCGAAATGGTCTTAAAAATTATTTTACTTTCTGTAGATATGATGAAATACGTAATTACACCCACGATGATGTTCTAATTCATAAATATGTATTTCCTCTCCAGAAAACTTCCATTAACAGGAAACCATGTTTCCAAATCCTGCATGTGTCAATGACACTTACAGAAATGAATTTGTGAATATAAACTGAAAATCCAAGAGGCTCACCTCGGTGAGAGCCTTATTTTACCATTTTCACTATACTATACTAATAAACACTCATTCATTAAGCCACAATGATGAACACGTACTAAGGAACACAGCATTAATTGCTCAAGTGTGGGCAACAAAGTACAATGAACACATTGTTCCTTTATATTTTGACAACATAACTCTTTTTATCAGCAAAACTGGATGATAGATCTTGTGCAGATTTAAGATATGTATTATCACTATAAATAATGTCATACGCACAGACAGAACAATAGTTTCACCATCTATCTGCAACAGAGAAAATAGCAGGTCATCCTTTTTTGTCTTAACAAACAAAACAAATATGAGATTATTAAGCTGCGATGTTATTTTTTCCAGTTTGATTGGATGAATCTTCAAGAAAACAAGGACTTGTTAAAGAAATTAGAATTCGCTTCAGCTGAGCTTAGGGATGCTGAGCTGTGAAGATCAGTGATCCCTGCTACGACAATATCATGGTGCAGTCAAAACCTGTGGTTATTTTTTAAGACAGGAACATAAAACTCAGGTACGATCTAAGATGTAGCCATTTCCCATTTTTATAATCCATGTATTTCTATAACCAAACTGTAATGTCACTTTGCTTCGCTTTCAGGAATTATAAATGTTGATGACAGAAATGGTCACGTGACACCTAAACACTTAAGACATGGGTATTGGTAAATCCTATGTGGTACTAAGCTGGGCCACGGGTCAATCTGATTTGCAAGCATCATGTTTGGGAGTGCTTTATACCTAAATATAGGAAATGCTACACTTTAGAAAAGTCAAATTGCACTGACTAACCCTGAGCAACAAAGCATTGCATTTAATACTACTCAACCTCAGCTAAAACACACGTTTTCAACTCCCTTGCAATTACTTTTAAAAAAGATGTTAAAATCCTTCTTTTATTTTTTTAACAGTGTCGCTGGCTACAGTACATATACAAATCACTTTGTGGATTCAAACACCAACTCGTAAAAGCAGGCATTGGAAGAAGGGTTAAACGTTGACCTTATCTGTCCACTGAATGAAGGTTCCTGGGTCAGAACACGTGACACTTTCAAGAAGTTTTAACATCCTCTGCAACCTGTTGAAAAACCTTTAAGCCAAAACACCCAAACGGAATCTGAAGCAGTTCTTCATAACATCATGCACCAGATGCAGATCTTCTCTTTCCATGGATTGAACAGAAGTTGTATTTTTACCGACCATTTCAATTTTAAACCTCCAGATCTTCCATCTCCTTCCTCAGATTGCTGGCACATTCACCCCTCTATCTTTCCCCTAGAATACAAGACCAGTGGATTTCGCCGGGTATGTTAAAGTAGCCACTGAAATACTCTGAAAATAATTTTGATGGTATCTAATAACCTCTTTCAAAACAAGCAGGAGCTTTCCAAATTAATATAATATGCAGAAGGCCCAAACCAAAAAAATACAGAAAAAAGCCAACAAATTATAATTTCCCAGAAACACAGACTATTCATCTTATAATCTTTTATTCTGCCCAATAATTTATTTTTATGTTTTGTTAATTAGCGAGCTAGGGGTGCAATTGTCTTTTTGTTTCATCTTTGTTTTCACTCATGGATTACTTAGCCTGTGTTTTGATTTCTTTTTTGGCCTGAGTCACTTCTGAAGTCCACCACCGGTGTGTTGTATCCATTACATGTCCATTTGTTATCGTGTATATTTATTATCATATTTCTCTGTAATACCACCACCCCAAAACCACATTCTGTTGTCTGCGTTTCTCTTACCTTCATTCCATTCGTTGTGACCCAGCCCTACCCTGGCTCATAACAATAGACGGCATAGACAGAGACCACCTGTTGTTGATCTTCTGTTTTATTCATCAAGTGCATAGTCCTGATGAAGTAGCCAATGCAAAGAGTCTGAGAAAGTGAATGCTGTTGTGGATTGAATGGTGAACAGCTAATTAACTTCCTTTGTGCTCAGGCACAATCCCAGTCATCAGACATTGAAGCAGTATGTTTCAATAAAATTATCACAAGGACTGTTTTCTTGGTGTCTGTTGGAAGTCTACAAAAACAAGAATAAATTCGATAAACAAAACAAAAACAGGGTAACACTAGTTTCCTTTTGAATACCAAGCTGCAGTGAGGACATATCCAGCACACAGCAACAAGCATACATCAAACAGCACTGACTAGAGTGAGAGATAGCAGCCAAACACCAGCCATCTCTTTGAAAATACATTTTTTGGTTCCACATTTTTGCCTCTGAACATCTCAGCGCCCTAACGGGTACATTATTGCATCCTTGTTTGACTCGTGCACATTTACTGAAATTTTTTTATCACATAACTCCTTTGTTGAAAAGATAGCAGGGGAGTCCTTTTAGCCGAGCCACGGAGTGCCCTCAGAACATGGGATTTTCATGCCACTTGAGGTGTGTAAAACAATGGAGGCATGTCTTCAGTGGCAGCCAATTTTGCCACCATTTGCAAAGCCGTAATCTACCCGGTAGTGCCCATGTACTGTGGGTGACTGCTGGAACTACTGACTGGATCTTTAAACTTCAAAGGAGTACAGCCTATGTATTTCTCATAGGGAGGACACCACTCCTTCTATAGTATTTTACATCCTTGCACTTCACAATAAATTGCACATATGATGTCTATTAGAAGTCGGCAAAAACATATTTAAGATTAAGATTAAGATTAATATAGACTTTACTGATCCCACCGGGAATTCTGGTGCAGGCAGCAGTTAGAACATAGTGCACAGACAAACATACATACAAACATGCAAAGACTGGACACCAAACAAGTCAACTCCACAACCAATTCCGGTACGTTCACATACTGGCAATAAAGCTTTCAGAGTTCTGATCTGAATTCTAATCATGAGAGCAGATTGCACCAGATTTGTATAAGATGGTACGGCTGGAGGTGGGGAGTGATGTCAGGAGGAGGTGCTGTGGTGTCTAATGCCAGCAGGCAGGACTGATCCCCAGCGGTTTCTTTAGCACACCGTGGTGGAATGAGCAGGTGGCTAAATGTGCTCCAGGATAGCGTCCCCTACAGCCCATGGGCAGAATTCTTAATAACATTGTCCAACGTCCTCTTCTCTGCCGCTACCTCCATATTTGTTTAATATGTCATATTTATGTTTTTCATTAATGTACTGGTAATACTGACTTACGAACATTGAACAACAACAACAATTATAAATAATAATAATAATAAAAATAACGACAACAACAAAAACAACAACAATAATAATAATAATAGTAATAGTAATAATAATGATAATGATTATAATTATTATTATTATAAGGACTGGTATTACATCCCTGTCTCGGATAAGCTCCAAGTCTAATTTCTCAGTTAATTTTTCAATTAATTGATAAAGCTTCTTTCATTCTTTTCTTACATTTATTTGCGGTCTATTCTCATTAACGTTCGCGTCATGCACTTTATCCTCTGACCATAAAGTAAAAAATGAGTTCTGTCGTGATTGTCAGTGTTTAGACATGGTGAGGGACTGCTTGATTCATTTCAGAAAATCATAAACTTGGGAACTTGGATAGGCAGACTGGTTCAAACCGGTCTGAGCTGCACGCCTGGCGGCGTATCCTCACTCGGACCGGCCGCAGCAGACGCACTTCAGACAAAGTGCTTTGAAGACGCACATTAATTGCATCGCTAAGCATATCACTCACTTCGGTTCCGGCAGGCTGTCATTCACCCTCCGTTATGGCCTCCCCGTAGCGTTGTCTCTTGTGCACGCCAGTCTTCTTGATTGCTAACCTTTTTGCTTCGTATAGGACATTTTCTTTTATCTACAAAGGCGCATCTGATAAAAGCGCCGAGTAAGATTTGCATCCCCGATTTCTATTAAATCTAAATAACCTTTTAAGGTCTCTGCCGCAAATTTGCATGTCTGAATATCCCCAGAAAGCAATTTATATACTTTGTGTAGATATGAAAGGATGTTTTGAAAGCAGATATAGTCTTTCCCCCCACACATCTGTAGCCATGATCCACAGGACACAGAGCTGACTTAACTCGCTCCCCTCATACGGCCGCCACTTTACGTTGAGCTACACGGTGTTACAGTATTATGGTACTATGTATAATAAACACAAGCGTTATTAAAGTGCATTTATAATAAATATGTTTAACTCAAGCATCGAACATACTACAATATAGAAAACATGGACCAATTCCTGGTACCAAACCACTTCGTTTAATAAAAGAGGAGCAACAATGGATACGCGGAGAAACACATTTTAGTGGCTTCGTTACAGTGTATGACAGCATTTTGTTGCAATTGTCACAACGGGCAATTACAGTGGTCGCGTACAGTGGAAAGGACAGCTAAATATCGGATTGTCACTTTCTTATTTTGACAGTTTTATATGCACCTTTCCTTAAGCAGGTACTTACATCCTCAGGCTTTAAAGATTTTCGTGCTTGCTCTGTCATCATTAACTATGTGACAACCAAATCAAACATAGCAGTTTATTTTTTTAATTTTTAATTTATTTTGAATGCAACTTTATGTTGACTCACTAACATGAATAACAGCTTCATCAAATAAAAAAAAAACATTCGAGCAATTCTTATTTTATTTTTATCATTTCTAAGCTCCCGCAAACATATCTGTAATTTTTCGCTTTCAATGATGAAAATTCGTCCTGCGCCACACAACAGCGGCGCGTCCTGCGGGATTCCCGCCCGAACGCAGCCACTAACCCAAGCGTTTGCGTGCAGCCCCCTGTTGGCCACAAACAGTCACTACACCGGTGAGTCCCGGAATTGACTTTTTTGAGTGGGGTCCTAGAAACAATAAGCCTGCCCCCGTAAATAAGTAAAAAGTATCATTTTCATTCTTCTTTGCTCACTTCAGGGATTCCCACACGGCATGCCAGTATGAAAATTCAACAGTGATGTTGCAAACAAGATCGGAAGTCAGGAATGCCGGCAGGGTCCACTTGCTGTTCCAGGGAAGTTTTATTACGGTGTCATGAGTGCAAAGCTTAACAGGCAACATCAGACGAATGCAGATGCAGAAGTAGCCCCTGGGAGAGTTATGTCCAATTTCATGCCTCCAGCTCAGGGAAATTAGACCCGAACCAAGAGATTAATGTTTAAAACTAATGTGGAGATAGAAACCGAGGTGCCCATGTGTACCTTTTGAAGAGAACGCTACCATGTGTAAAACCCTCACAGGGTGTGCTTCCCACAGGCAGGGTTGCCGCTAAAGATTTTGGGCCCCATGAAAGCATATTAAATTGGGCCCCCCAACCCAATCAATATGATTAGGTTCCAAATTTCTTAGGGCCGCAGTCACTCGAGTCCTTGGAATCGTCCTAACTTTCCCCCACTTTAGGGAGCCCCTGCCCACAGGACAGAAATGTGGGTGTGCATTAGCTTTGCTGCAGACTTGAATATACCTAGTTGGTGTCTGGGAGTCAGTTGCCACATGGGATGTGTATTGCATGCCAAAAGGAAACTCTGTAGCTGTCCCTTTAAGACAAACACTTAATCGCAGTTCCATCGATGGACATACTCTGGAAACATGTAAAGCTCAAACAAACATGAACACATAAATTACCCATAGCAATCCAAACCATGTAGTGCCATGTTTACAATTCACTCGTTTATTAGTTTTGACCTACTTCTGCGCAGGAAACGTGTAGTTTTAGATAAGCAAATCAGTTTTTGATGTTTCTGCAGATTAAAATAACCATATTGTTCTGGTTTGTTAAACAGGATTATTGGTTGCTAATGGTATTTTTATTTTTCAGGAAAAAATAACTTTTTTTAATGTTTATTATAAAAACATGTACAACTACAATTAGTCATGACCATACAATAATACGTGTTAATGTGTGTTACTATTGCATGGCTAGGACATTTCAGACAGTCAACTGCAACAATTCCAGCCACTATTTTGTCATCCCTCCCTTCTGAACAGTCCAAAGCCTCCGTTAGCTCAGAAACTCAAGAAATAAAATAGGAAGGTCATATTTTTATGAGCAGATACGATATATAACAGTTAATTTGGACATTAAATCTGAAATTGCACTTCATGAAAGCAAAAACTATTACTACCTTCATTAATAGACTATTTGGGGTATGCAAATTTATTTTTCTGTAACGAAAAACAGCCTTTTCCCAATGTCCGACAAACTCACTCACTCATAAAAATATTCATAAAAACATCTGAGAATCAGATTATTTCTATCAGTGACAATTTCTAAGTCATTCTGTCTAACACATAGTGAAGAGAAAGAAAGTATATAAACAGGACAAACATTTGGGGGGAAGATATGTGCAGATTTACATATGTAATTTACAAAGTCATACATTTAATCAACAACTTCCCTTGATCCCAAAATTATCAAATGCCAGTTATCAGACTTAAAAGTCACACTTCTTTATATCAGTCTTAAAGGGTTAAGCTTATATCTGTAAAGCCCATAATAGTTGTAAAAAAAAACAAAAAAAAACAAACCGTAGTAAACATTAAACCAGCACAGCAGGAGAACGAAAGTTATTCTGGTCCATAATGCACTGAAAAACAATACAGGCAGCATTTCGCGTTACACTTGAGCTCCACGCCAGGTGATATAGTTACTCTGTCCCTTTAAGATACAATTCTCTAAATTTCCCGTGAGAAATACGGCCACAATATAAAGCGTTTCGGTTTCCTAGGTGACCGATGAATTCCTTAGCCACTGACAAACTGTGCATTTACTATTCTGGAAAGTATTCCAAACAATAACCACAAAGGAAAAAGGGGGAGGGCAATGAAACTGTGCTGAATTTCTGGATATACTTCATGCACAGAAAAATAAGTGTTAGTGTCAAAGCTCCAAGAATATGGGGGCATTTTAAATGGAAAAAACCAAGCTGTTGATTACTTAGTCCTTATGCAGATCACATAAGTGTCACATAGAAGAAATATGCGATTATTATAATTTTTTTACCATTGGGTAAAATCTAATTTTAATATCATATACACCTCCATGGATCAAGTTGTTTTATGTTTTGTACAGACTATAAATCAAAATTGGATTAATTGCTTGTATTCGCGTAACAGCATAGACAATTAAGAGGTAAAAAGCATTCTGGGAAATGTAGTTAATCCAGTTATACAAAGATGTGGAACAGTTTATTACATTTCAGTAATTGTAAACTCAATATACATCAAATTGTGCAGTTCTTGTTCGGTGACTTTTCACATTAAGACTATCCAATGGCTCGCCCTAGTGGTGGAAGCAAGCGCAGGTGGACTCATACTTTGGAAAACGCAGTCAGCAGGGCACCAGCAAGAACAATACAGAAAGCCAGGACTAGAATTAAACAGTTTCGTAATCCCTGTTGGGTAGAAGAAAAAAAAATTAGAGTAGAGAGTTTCCCCAACTCAATCCTCGGGGACTCACAGACAGTCACATTTTTTGCTCACTTCCAGCTCCCTACTGGGGAATAAAGGGGAGCTGGGAGGGAGCAAAAACGTGGACTGTCTGTGGGTCCCCGAGGACCCCAATAGGGAACACGGATTTAGAGTAAAACAGGCTAACTTCCGTAAAATGATACTTTGTACAGAACTCTTTGTGTTACGGAAACCCAAAACTTTTACAGTCGGCCTAATGATCCATTAGAAATTTCACTTCATCGCTTCATTTATGGATAATTTGCAGCACTAAAAGTCATCTTCATGATAATCCAACAAGAGAGTTCTGCATTAGCATTACGAACGTGCTAATTAGGTCACACACACACAGGCTGCTGGAAAACTGTTTGTGGTAATTGGAGGTTTCCACAGCATACGCAATCAGCTAACATCACAGCTTATTGTACGTCCAAAATGGCTTTAGAGCTGTGTGTCATTATAACCGACAATAACTGGACTCCTTTTAAAATGTGATCCACATAACCCAGGAACATGAAACAAAACGAGGGGGCCATAAAACCTTTCCATTGCCATTTATGATTCTACTACTAATAGAATTTTTGATATCCTTATAAAGACTTCATATATTTGCATCCAACCTGGATGAGGATTACTATAATAGAAGCATAGGAACACGAGATAAATGTCATTACAGGTACTTACTTTCACTTCCTTAAAAACAAGCACTCCCCACACTGCTGCAATTAACCCAGGTCCCTGTGACAACAGACAGCGTCACTATTAAGAGTGTGAAAGTGTGTGTTAACGTCAATCTTTGTTTCTTAGGTTATCAATCCTGCAAATGTTCATGAAAATATTGAATACTGGAGGATCTTTTTTTAAAAAGCTATTAAACTTCATTTTGATTTTTTAAACTGTCACGTTACTGACAGGGAAAAGTTATGAGATTTATTGAAAAAAAGAAAAAAAAAAAAATCAGGACGGTGCAAACTGCTGACTCAGCTCGTACCAGTCCACCAAAGGTCTTGGAGTGACTAAAATGGTCCGAACGAAGCCGAAAAAGTTTCTGCCATGCAGAATGCAGACATTTTCGTGGGTCATATTACTAGATTGGGTAATATTCCAAATTTTGTTCCATTTCAAAAAATCCTACGTTTCTGTAACCCTCTTGTTCTCAGGTCATTGCCCCCTTGTGTTAGACCTCCATCCCTACAAACCACAAATTTTATTAACCAATGTAATTCACTGACTGGCATTCTTCTTTAAATGGCACATCTTGCTGAAATACAATGCGACTTATAATACAATATGTAAAGTTACAACAAAAATACATTAAGGAAAACTTTTATAAGAATACTAATAAAACAATTATTCTTTAACAGGTCAGGAAAACTTTTCAGCAAACAGAAAAAAAAATATTCAATTATTTGGATCGGTGCCTATAGTAATGTGCTTCTCCATTTCACGCTTAAATTGGCAAAACTGTAATGAAATAAAAAATTATAACAGAGCCATATTGCATTAATGAAATGTGCACCAAAGGCAGTTTAATCGAAATGCAAAGAGTTCATAAAAGAAAAGGTCATCTACAACCCAACTAAACACTGGTTCAAGTGCAGCTTCATACTTTCCACTAACTTCGGCGACATGACACAGCAGTTCACTGCTTAGGAATTTGTGAGCAAGTTCAATGACATAAAGCCGCATGTGGAAAGTTCAGGTCCAGACAGTAAAAATCCAGCCCACGATTTTGTTTCAACCAACCAGCTGAGCATAAAGAGTCACAATGCTAGAGTACTCAGCTGGTGGGTTGAAACAAAATCTTGGTCTGGATTTTTACTGTCTGGATCTGAACTAAACACCTCTGAATAAACAGAGCTGACCATTTGGGATAGTACCTAAAATAGCGTGTTTGTGTCAAAAGGGGGAATGGGTTGCATATTTTGCAATGTACTGAATACTTTGCAATTAATTTTTTCTGCACTGGTGCTAAACCTTATGTTAGGTCATATGAATTACTTGAAAATCTCAGCGTTGTGTGACAGAAATGAGGCTTTGAAAGACCTAGCGATTAGCATGACCATTCCCTGTCAATTACTGTAGGGTTTGACCCAATGTTAACCAATGAGGAATCGGTTACACCAGTCTGGAACTGATGGCATGAGATAACCTATTTGCGCTCCCATTTGAAAACCAGCATCTTAGTGCCATTAGTGGGGACAGCACCCTAGAGCTACTTACAGCAGTGATGATCGGAAAGCTGACGACAGCACTGAGGTAGTCATTGGCTAGGAACCAGCAGCACGTGGCCACGCCCCACATGATGCCAGACATGAACCCTGGGGTGACAGAAATGCTCACACCTCAGATACGGCCAATGCAGCACATATACAAATCAGAAAAAAGTACCAATTTCTACCTTTGCTTGTCACTGGGGCTGTTCCCTCAAGGACTCTGCCAATTGTACCCTTAACTGTAGGTAAATGTACCTTTTTAAGATATAGAAATTGACTCTGAGGAACATTTTTGTATCATTGATGGTACACTGATGTCATTTGTACCTTGGGAATGTGCCTCACAGTCCATTTCTATACCTTAAAAGGTACATTTACCTACAGCTAGGGTAAAATTGGCAGACCCTTGAGGGAACAGCACCAGGGACAAGGAAAAAGTACAAAAATCAGTACTTTTCTCTGAAAGTGTGTGATAACTTGGGATTGCCGCAAAGCCCGAGGGGGAAAACGGACATTGGTGTGTGTTATCAAAATACTTTCCATGCATGGACTTCAATAGTAATTACCACTTTTTTTTTTTTAAATAGACAAATGGTACAAAAACAAAACCTCAAAATCTACAGAAATATAGTCAGCGGATCAGAGAAAAGCAGACTTATGTAACAGCAGATGTGTCACTGAAATGAAGGAAGTGGTGGAAGAGGGTTATGGAGTCCAAGTACACATTAAGGAATGGAGCATGTTGGGAAGAGCAAGGTGATTCCTGTACAGTTTGCCCATAAACTTACAGACTGAGGCAGGCTTTTGAGTTAATAGTCACACTTACCTGGCAGTATGGCTTTCGAGTAAACCTTAGGTTTGTTCTTCATAACGGCACAGTAAATGAGGAGATATACCGTGCTTGTGAGGAAGATGCCACTGAACTGTGCAAAGACATAGTCAAGGTCTGCGAAACAGGGGAAACAGACTCAGGCCAAACAGAGGCTTGTTAATAAACGCTCTCGTTAAATGCCTCATTCATTCAGCAACGGCTACGCTAAAGCCACGAGACGCTGCCTTACCAAACTGACTGGCCCCAGCGAATCTGTTGTCCTTTCTCGCCCCGTGGTTTTTTATGTAAAGCACCGGCACGAACGAGGAGCCGTACAACAGCCCAGCAATGGCGGCGAGTGCTGAGCCACTAGACGAGGACAGAACACGAGAGGAAGGTCGCACAGGACAGTAAATGCGTAACCACCTTCAAAATCAAACACCACTATAGTTTACGGCGTTCCTCAGAGATACCAAATTTTAATTCACTCAATTCTACTCTATTATTTTTATTCCCACCAACGGTGCTTTTTTTTGATGTCTAAGTTCTTGTCTAGATCACTGCTTTTCTTTTCTACATGAAAGTTGTCAGAAAATTTCATTTAGTTATTTTTTTACAATGGCAAAGGTGCCTCTTGTCTTACAAAAGCTGTGTCCCACATCCCATCAGCCAGTGTCCTAAATCTGCACACATTTCAAATGCAACCAAGATTCCGTGAAACGTGCTCGATTGTTTTGATACATTAATTTCTACATATGAACACCATTACAGAACCTCAAAGGTTAGGGTCACCCGAGTTTATACCGATTACTAATTCTTCACAGTTACTGACATTGACCCATACATCCTATGATACACTGGAGGAGGATATACATACATGACCGCCCAAACCCACGTGCTAGAGCTTCGTATTAGTGGCGCTTTAACATTTCGGACGGATTCTCATATCTAATGGGGCTCATTTAACTTACAAGCCGACTGAAAAAAGACCGTCTTCCCAGGGTTTGGGGCAAGGGCTCCCAAAAAGCGTTGATTGGGGTCTAAGTGCTCAAGTGTGAATGTTTTATTTAAGTTGTCAAATATGCAGCTTTACCCATAGCTTTAGCAAGAACAAAACAGTTTTACATAATGAGTTATACAAGAAAAAGGACGTGACCATTTAAAGCTGGTTTCATCTGCGAGTCAGGCTGAATTTTGATGAGGTTAAACTGGATTAGCTGTACGCTGATTAAATTAACCCAACTTTGAGAAACGGCCATTTCATCTTTCACACAATGGATTAATGGGCAAATGGGTACATACAGGATTCGCTTCATCTTCGGAGAAAGCCGGTCTATCCACGACTCATCTGTTGCTCCCGCACCATCAGAATTACTTCTCTGCGAAAAAGTGGAACGGGATGTTGTCAAACCACACGTAGATACACTAAAATTCACTCAAAATTTTCCAAAGAATTCCAGCCAAAGTCTGTGGCCTAGTAATAATGATGTAATTCAATACATAAAAAAAAAAAAAGAGTTGTTTTCTTCGTAAAGTTGAGATCATTTACAGAAAAAATCCGGGATTACCAAGGTGAAAAAAACAAACGTTTGACAGAAAATCCATCGAGTAAAATAAGCTGGTTACAGTTAATTCAATGCACAACTCGAAATGGTTAACTGTCCTACCAACTGTTTGTTGTTGACCTAGCTAAGCAAATTCAAGAAGTCTGACATTACTCCAGTCTTCAAGGCTGAAATGTCAAAATCTAGCTTTAGTAAGAGAAAAGGTTTCCGTCACAAACATCTTTCGCACTTCCAAGTTCAGACACAGTAAAAGCACGATAGAGAATTACACTAATGTTTAAAGAGTTTGCAGAACGACACGTGGGAATAAAACATTAAGATAAGTTTAGAGTAGGGCTGCGCGACGTATCGTTTCAAGGTTGCACTATCGCGCGCATGCGCAATAATCACATCGCATTTGCCGGCACTGCTTTGTCTGTCGACATGTCCCGCTTTTTTGTTTTATACATATCGCAATGTTACTCGCGGAAATTTCACATATCGAGATGTGATATCATGCAGCCCTAGTATACAGGAGTCAACAAATGAAGCTGTAGGTGAAGACGATCGCCACACTTACACTGTTGATTAACAACGGTGTTTCCTCCGTGACCGACAACGCCTGACCTTCGCTTTTGACAAAGAAGAATGTAATCGCACTGATAGGGAAGAAAAAAAACAGGTACAGGATGTATTCAGCCATTTATCCAGATGTGGAGGTAATTTATGATACTCAGGCTACGTAAAATGGATAGGTGAAGTAAAATGAAAAGGTTCGCCACACTGATAGTGACAGTTGTTAGAGACTTCTTGTTCACTCATTGTCCTTAAAATTGAGGGATATTAAAGGTAGGGTCTCAGGCGTCTTAGCAGCCCCGCTAATGTTCAGTTAGCATTGACACCTAATAATTCTTAATACCTGAGAAAACATAAACCAGCACCGCAATAGTTCAGTACTGGTTTAGCCACCTCCTCCGGATCAATTCCAAACCAGCCAAACCTGGGAAGGAGAAAAAAAAAAAAAAAAAAAAGTTTAATATAGTACTTTTCATAACGATTGAATCCCATTATATAAATGCAATAATAAAAATTATCATAAATATATAGCGTACCTAGAACTTGCCCAACCCATAAGTAAATTAAAGGACCCCCAAATCAAGATGCCCAGTCCAAGGCCGATGGTTTTCAGTATCGGTACCACAGTGACGTTTCCTAGAATAGCATAGCATATATACAAAACACACACTGAATTATGTGGTGCCAGGCCATGTTCATAAAATACCACTTATAGGCACAGAAACAGCCTTACCGGTTGCCCAGATGGCACCTCCCAACATTGCCAGGGGCCAGAATTTGGGGCAGTTGAGAATCAAGTTCACTATCAGGGACACGGTCCATATAGCCGCGCAAAGAACCCACTGGAAAAACATGCCTGGCCAACAGGTATTAAACATCGTCAACAAGATCGATCCATTTAGATGCTGACAAGTAAGAAGACACTTCTGACCACGGTGTATGCCATAGTAAATCATAGTTGCATCAACTTGTAAAAGGAGAGGAATAACAGCACCAGAAATGAATTAATATCCATGATGATCCTTACCATCTCCCGTGTGGATCTTTTTCACAGGAACAAAGTTGCTCCCGTAAAAAGTGACAGAGACCACGCACGCGATAAAGCCGTAGGTCAGGCTGCTAGTGTTTGTCGCATTGCCCATGAGCAGGTACCGGACGGATTCGTACCCAGCATCAGCATTGTCTTCGGCGCGCCCTTCTGCAAGACAAAACACCGGTGATCCCCAGCAGCTTAGCGCAAATGCCGCGGAGCGGGAAGCAGATGCAATAATGTAGCAGATTTACCTAAAGTATCCTCCGGATCAGCGTTACTGTGGCAGCACAGCGAGCCGAATAAGGCCGCTAGGATCATAAGCACGCTTTGGGTGCTTCTCATCGACATGCCTGCTGGGTTTTTAACCGGTACACCAATCAATTAAAACCCCTAAGTAAACATTAAAAGTGCGTGTATACCGGTAGTAGCCCAACTTTAAACCAACCCAAGAAGTGGATCGCGGATTTGCTCATGCTGAACCAGCTGACTGATGTCATATGACTGACATTCCCTGCCATAAATTACACGTTTGCTTTGCAGAGGCTGTGACTTACGAACACTGATTAGACTGGTTAACGTGTATTTTACAATTTGTTTTTTTTTATGGCAGCTTCGAGTACACTTTGATCTCTATGTACTTTTAAGGAGTTTTAATGGCATGTGTAAAGTCGGCAATGCACAACACGGAAGTGTGTGTAGTGTAGTTAATTAGGAGAGACTTCATTCACTGTGATCCACTGTTTTCATTGTATAAAATCTACTTCGCCGTTTCCTCTTCGCATGCCAGCCGTTACGAGTGGAGTTAAAAAATTTAATTAATGTAAATTAAATTAAACTACTCCCGTGCCCAGCACAACGCGTACGGTAAACAGCGCCCGTTAAACCCAACCCCTTTTGCGTTTTTCCGAATTCCTCCGCCAGGTGCCTCACTCTTCATCGTCACATTGCCTTAATTGCGTACTTACTGCCTTAAGTGCTTGACTCTTCTCGTTCATGAATAATTCAGCCGTCTTGAGTTATTCATTCTGTCGCATCCGGATGATTCGCAGCATGGAATAGCAGGTTTAAACTCATACCTCTTAATTATATAATCCTCTACACAATTTTGATCACCAAAACTAAAAGTTAAACAAGACTGTACAAATATGCACGATAACATAAATTATTATAAAAGTCTGCCTTTAAAATAAGTTTGTGAATATCTCCTCGCACCTCCAGGATTGTGGGTTCGAATCTCACCTCCTGGTTTCTTTGTGTCACGTGGACATGCCTTTAGGATAATTGATGTCTCTAAAATATCTATAAGGTAGGATTGTGTACGTGTTTTACAATGAGTTGTCCAGGGTGTATACTTTAGCCTCGTGTTCCCTACTGCCTACTGGCTTCTTGCTGGGGAGTCACCATCTCCAAATACCTCTGTGTGATCTTGAACAATCCACCGCAGAACACAGAGAATTACAGAACTATCTGCAATTTAAAGCCAGTAATTAATCTCTCTGGCTATTATTGAAACTTGGAGGGGACCCCGGAGGACCTGGGAGAAAGTGCAAACACCAAAAATACAAATTGAGGTGAAGGTGGGATTTCTAACAGCCCTCAAATTGTGTGGCTGCAATCTCTTCTGCGAGTGTGTGCTTGTCGTTTACACGCAGAGATTAAAAACCTTTCATTGCTGATTGCACAGTACTAAAAATGTCAAATTGGTTTGTAATACATCCGAACTATTCTGAATAACAGAAAGCAAGTGTACTTATTATTAAAAGGACGGAAGTCACATTTTTAAAAATGCCCGCTTGAGGGCAATATTGCTTTTCCTTTTAATTTAAAAAATTGTGTGCGGTTACCTAACACGCAATGGACTGCGAGTGGGCAGCGTCCCCGGACCGCATCTCCATCCTCTAAAAGCCAGTGTAGCGAATGTAACGTAGTACTCGCGTCTCTACCTTATGGAAGTCGGTCATGTGTTATTGCTAATCGGAGGTACTGCCGTGAATGTATTGTGAATTTCTTTTTTAATTAGGCTGCATTATTTTCTTCCAGACAATTATCTGAGACACGGTCAGGAGCCTCATTAACAAAAGTAGACAAATTTATACTGGGATTAACATGTCTAATATGAATACCTTTTTAATACTTAATTTTTATACAGGAACGTTTATACCTGCATGGCAAGACATATCGAGTGCTTTCGGGCAGCATTTACACAGTCAGACCTGGCTGTAAAATGAGTTAATTTGTTGCTGTCTTCCTTCCTCTGCTAATACAGACAACAACTTCTATTTCCCCGAGTTAAATTTGTGTTGTGTGATCCCGAGCAGTAAGAACAAAGGGCTGTAAATGGGAAAAAGCATATCTCATGCTTACAGACAAGCACTTGAAATTAACATATTTCGAAAGTCCAAAGAAATCAGCTTACGCTCTGATTACGGCGAGAGCATACGCCTTTGGTATAGCGCGACTCAAAGGAATTATAATGTAGGATAGACTTCGCCAATTTAAAAAGAAATAAAGAAAAATTATAGAACACAAATTCCCCACAATGCCTTTTTATTTTCCTATCTAAAGAAACAGTTCCCTACAGCAACCATTACAACAGAAAGAGCAGACAAGTCAGCCGCATTGCAAAGATCCAGCAACGGGAAACGGAGGTTTGCCAAGCCTGAAGCCTGTGCTTATATAACATCACTGCGGTGATTACCACTGCTATGATAACGTGGGGAGAGAGTACAGGAAGAAAGCCTGACTCACACTCAGTCTGCCGCTCTTTATCTGAAGGCCACAGAGAGAAATGGCTGTCTGCTGTTGCCTGAGAATTTGAAGGCAAAAAAAAAAACTCTGTGGGATTTCCCAGAATTCCATATGCCAGGTTGGCCAGAGCTCAGTGAGCAGTTGACATGAATGATGCCTCTTTAGTTGGGGGGGTACAGTTGGCATCTAAATCCAGGCATCCAACAACAAGGTCAATATGAACAACACTGCGGTCATCTCGCATGATCATGATAGCCAATTTCCTCATTGTGACAGACCCCAGTGAAATGGGGGTGGGGTTACACAGTAATACAGGGGCCAGAGGAATACCCGGTGGAGGGGTGTTTCTGGAGACAGGGCCTGCTCTACCACATCAGCAGAAAGAGTAACACTTTGTGCCCCAAGAGCAATTCCAAGTAGGACAATGTCACTCCCATTGTGCCCAGTCAGATGGTTCTGCTGAATGTTATTTCCCCATGGAAGAAACCTCTCTGCTTTTCCTGCCCTTACTGTTAATGGAACTAACTAGGCGATATCACACACTTATCTGCTCATTTTCTTTGTCGTATCACTGCAGTTTCATAACTCTGGATTTTAGAAGCAGTAGGAAAATGGATGGATGGATGGATGGATGGACTGATGGAATTTCTCGGATAATTGCAAAACGTTTAATTGGGCTTCATGTCTGAATACATGGAATCCTGAAAATGTAGCAAATGCCATTGTCTTTGGTGCAGGTCTGTAGGACACATCCATCCATCCATGCGTCCATCCATCCATCTTGTAACAGCTCATCCTTGTCACGGGGGCCTGGAGTTACATATATCACAGGGCATATGGCTGGGCTACACCCCAGACAGTATGTCACTTCCGTAGGACACTTCACTTAATAATTTCCACAGTGCTCAACATTATTTCTCAGAAACAAGCATCTTAATACTGTCAGCGTATTCTATTACCTGCAGTCACTGGGATATGAAATATTATACAGTAAACCTTAATAATTAGCTTTTCTTTCCTTTTTGTAAATGCATAAATTCGGCATCCTCCTTATGAAAACCTATTTAAATAATTTTATTACACCATTTAATGTGCTAAAATTTAACAAATTGTAGCTATGTGAGAATGTAGAGTCATCTTATCAAAGTACTGTGTTTGTAGGGCAATTTGCTGACAGTCTGCAACCCCCCCAAGAAAGTGTGAATGGACGCAAACGGAAAACGTGCACATTCTTGCCTGTTGTCATGCATGATGCATGCACACTTCATAAATGGTATGAGCCGTTGACTTTTTGAGAAGTCACCCCCTTCCCCCCACCCCCTCTAAAGCAAACAAATATGCACGCACACACAAACAGACACACGCCCTTGATTCCTCTCTCACCCCAGCTGTGGATGCCTTTCTGTTTGTGATGCGACAGCGAAGGGTGGGCCCAGTGTGCATCCAGTGAGCCGTCTCCCTCTGATAGGCAGATAGGGAACACTGTGCCCCCCCGCCCGACCAGACCTGGGCCCCTGCGCACATTGCATCCCACGTGGGGTTCAGGCTAAACTAAACAGCAGCCGTCATATTAGCACCCAACTATACCAGACATGGGACTCAGTTCAAGATCCACAATGATTGGATGCTGGATAGACAG
Source organism: Mormyrus iriodes (assembly GCA_011763525.2). Taxonomy (NCBI): domain Eukaryota; kingdom Metazoa; phylum Chordata; class Actinopteri; order Osteoglossiformes; family Mormyridae; genus Mormyrus; species Mormyrus iriodes. The sequence goes on along the minus strand of JAAGVU020000081.1, from coordinate 2,595,901 downwards.
GTCCTTTATGTCACTTTGACAGTCATTCTGGTTTGATGCGGCGGTGTCAGTACTGGAGCGGTGCGGGTGGGGGCTTGGTCCATGCAAACTGTGGTAAAGGAGGGTGCCAGCTGGAATGAGGAGCACACCATGCAGCATTTCTGTGCCTGTGGACTGATTTTTTTTTCCCATTCTTGGCTCTTTCCAAGTTATCAAACCCTCCATGCTGGGAGCGAATGGGATCAGACCAAATCTGTGGTGTGACGAGCACTATTTGGCCAAGTGTGGTGGTATTTTACAGAGCTGGCTCCAAGGCTTGGCCATAATGCTATATTGTAAAGGAAGGTTATATATATTTATATATTTTATACCATATATAATTTTTTTTAAGTTTTTTTGATTATATTCACAGGGTTTTATAATATTGAGTTTCCCCTCGTGGGGACCAAAAAAATGTATAGAAATGTATGTGTATATATACGTACATATATGTACACACACATACACACACATAGACACACACACACACACATATATATATATATGGATGTGTCCATACATTTTTTGAAATAATATATTGTTGTATATATTGTATGTTGTCATCCATATGTTATGTTCATGTATGAGATGCATTGGAATCTATCTATCTATCTATCTATCTATCTATCTATCTATCTATCTATCTATCCATTTTTCTCAGATTCTGGGTACCTA
>JAAGVU020000081.1:2569934-2581043 GCA_011763525.2 Mormyrus iriodes | reverse complement strand
ACACAGTACCAGTCAAAAGTCTGGACACACCAAGCCGCCTACAAAGGAGAGTGATAAAGTCTCGGATCACATGACCTAGGCATAGTAGAGATGGTTTTGGGGGAGTCTGACCAGAGAGAGAAGGAAAAGTGGCCAATGAGAGCTCAGCATATGTGGGACCTCCTTCAGGACAGCTGGAAAAGCATCCCAGGAGGCCACCACCTCATGAAACTAGCGTAGAGGAGAAGGTAGGGTCACCAGTCCCTGGAGTAATTGGGGTTAAGTGCCTTGCTGAAGGGCCCAATGGTAGGATTTGAACTGGCAGCCTTCTGAGTGTCAACCCACAGAGCACCTGTTTACACAGCCTGTTTATACGGTGAGCCTGTATACCACACACAAGTCGCTCTGTGTCTGGCACATCTGTAGCTGACACGCTTCCTAAGCCCCTAACGAGGCTGAGCATAATTACCATATTACCGTGTTTATGCATTTACATAACATCATATATTCATAATAAACCATGTGACCTGTGACCAATTGCTTTACAAATGCAAAAACTCTACCAGACAGTTTGTGAGAGTTTTACTTACACAAAAATGTCCTAAGGGCTGAAGGAAAAATGATTGGTTCAGAGAGATAATCAATCAGATTGTAGAGGGGGAGGGTCTGAGCAACTAGAGGAGGCAGGACCAAAGTATGTGATTGTTATAAGAAGAGAAGAAGAGAAGTTATCTCTCTGAACCAATCATTTTTCCTTCTGCCCTCAGAACATTTTTGTGTAAGTAAAACTCCCATGAGCTACCAGACAGTGCCAAGGTAAGCAAAAGTCGGATCTGTGCCCATGTCCGGAAGGCAAATCCCATAGCCAGCTCAGTAATCATAACAACACTGAGTCCTTGAGCAAGACCCTTAACCCCAAGGACAGTAGGTGACCTTAAGCTTTCCCTAATTATACATCACTCTCAATCAAAGCGTTTACTGAATAAATGCATAGAATTTTACCAAGACTGCACGTACACTAGCTGCTGGAGAGCTATGGGGAGTAAGTGACCTTGTATGCAATCAGCTTACAGTGACAGAGAAAGAAGCAGTGTACAGTCCTGGGTTGCTAACTGGCCCATTTTGGTAAGTAGCCTTTGCGGGACCCTTATTAGTTTTTCGCTGGCAGGAAGCGTGCAGTAATGCATAGGCTGTAAAGATACCGCAGGCAGGATTAATGAGTTGTCTTCAGACAAAGGGTTACAATATTCTAGACAGAGTTATTCTACAATTTATTTGGGTAATGGTGCTGCAAGATGGGGAAATTGCTGTAATACAAAAAAACCCAAAACATGTTCATATAATTAATAACAATAAATAGTTAAATATTTGTGTGATGCATTGCTTCAATTTGGATATAGATCACTATATAACTCAAGATAGACCCCGCCCTTTACTGACGCCCCCCTGTACATTATGGAGAACAATCTGAAATATTTATGGATAAAAGAAAAGAAATCTTCCCGTTGAAAGTGCAAATATATGCATAAATACTCCTCTGACTCATTTTAAAACTTAGAATAACCAAGAACTTTCTTTGTCTTTCTTCCCTTAATAAAGGTGGATTTAACTTTGTTAAATAACTTAAAAAGTGCTCCTTAATATGGTTGTAAAAAGGGGATAGAGCATGCCTTGTGCATCGGCAAATCCCCAGAATTCTGAAATCTGTTGAAGAAAGGTAAACTGCTGCCATTGGGTTTAGTGCTTGTTTTTCTGTAGCTGTTGTGCCATTGGCTAAACTCTTAACTGCTATGTCAGGAGTCAACCAACAGAGGGCGCTAAAAGCCTCACCTTGCTGACTGGGAGACTCACCTTGTGACCTGCTGTAGCACCTACATGACATAAATCACACTTACACATTTATAGCTGGACTAAGTCTCTATGGTATCAATTCATAACTTCGATGGACTGATTTTAACTAATGCGACAATATTTGATCTTTATTGTTTCTTTGTTTAGAACCTGAGCAATACGGTCACTACCTTGCACTCTCTTGCAATAGCAAGCATGTTGCTGTGGTAACAAAAACAGTCCATCCATCCATCCATTTTCTGTAATCACTTGTCCTATTCAGGATCTTGTCAGACAACAACAACCCAGGTTGGGGCGCCAACCCATCGCAGAGCACATTCACACACCATTCATATGTACGGGCAATTTTTAGTAACTCGAATTCATTAGCAAAACATTTGGCATGTTTTTGGACTGTGAGGGGAAACCAGAGTACCTACAACGACACGGGGAGAACATGCAAACTCCACACACAGGGAGCCATGACGGAGACTCAAACCCTGGTCACAGAGATGAGAGCCAAAAGAGCTATCCACTGCATTACCCCACTAAAGACAGCATCAGGAAAAATTATATATGACCAGTGACCGAGTTTTCACATGTTGGACAACCATAATAAAAAAATGTCCATTTTGTGAGAGCAGCATTTATATCCAAACGATCCACCTTCCAGCTACTTACTCTAGTCAAGATCACAGAGGATCACCTTGCATGGCCTGCCTGTCCCACACAAGGCAACTGTACACTGTACTGGAAATGTACAGCTTCCAGTTAGCCTACTGGTTTGTTTTGATGAGGATGTGAATCTCCAAAGGAAAGCCACACACAATAGGAAGAATGTAGAGACACAGACAGCGTGGAGGTTGGATTCAAACTCACCAACCTTGGAGTTTGAGGATCCAGTGCTACTGAACAGAGTCACCCTTCTAACCAAGACTCATATTTAATACACACAGGTATGTGTTTCATACTCAACAGTCTTTATGGGGTGTCTTGACATTGTGGTTAAGCAAAACTCCCCACAAGAGCCAGTTTCCCGGAATCAATATCAGAAATGGCTTCATTCCCTTTTTCATCAGTGTTTTCATTCTTGGGACGCGTGAATTCTTCCCACTGGGAAAGAGTCGATATATATCTGCATTGTTTTTGAGTACTTAACCAGCTGTGAGCATTACAGAAACAGCATCAAAATAAAAGGTATAAGCTTCACCAATAAAAGGTTACTCGCTCCCAGCTGAAACAAAAAGGCTCCATTCAATTTTATTGCCTAATGTCTGTTCTGCCAAAACATGTAGCTTAGCTCAACGTTACAATGGATCACTAGCTTCTGTTTGATTAGCTACATTTGCGATGAAATCGTTTTCTCACCACATCTAACATCTGAATTCTTTACAAGATAGCCTCTGGGTCACTGTGATCCTAACGGGATATGTAATCAGCTTTCATTTGCATATGTAATATGAACCAATTAGATCTCTTTTTGACAGAAGCCGAGAATGGAAGTTACTGGTGCATTATGGGAACATGTCTGCCACCAGGCCTGTGCCTGAAAAGCTTTTCCCTAAGGGCCGGCTGCAGGAACGTGGCCAATGGGCAGCGGGTGTGCTCCATAGATCAGGCAACCTGTCGAAATGATAATGAAATGAGGTCCATTTCATCAGGAGGATGAGGAAGATGCATGTGAACTAATTACAGCTGTGGCATGAATGCATAGCACTGGGGGGGGGGTGTTGGGGGTGTAGTACCATTTCTACTAAGGACAAGAAAATGTGCTTTTACCATTAATATCAATCCGTCTTCAAACTGCTTATGCTGGGCCGGGCTGTGAAGGGACCTGGAGATTATCCCTGCAGGGTAGTGCACAAGGCTGGGAACAGCCGTAATGAGAAAAACCCTGATCCCAACTATGACAACTGTAACCCCTATTCAGCGCTAACCTTAACCATATGTAACCAAACAAAATACAAGACTTATGGCATTTTTAGTTTTTTGATTGCAGTCACATATTTTTATAACAATGATGTTCCCCCTGTGGGGACTGGAAAAATAGTCCCCACAACGTCAAAATACAAGGTTTTTATCACATGGTGGGGACATTGGGTCCCCACAATGTAATAATTAGAAATATACTGCACATGCGCGCGCACACACACACACACACACACACACACACAGAGTCATATATGATAGGCAAATTAAAGACACAAATTCGCCAGTGAAAAATCCAAACTCCCAGTCCTGGATAGTATTATTTTGTACATTTTGCACATTGTACGGGTAGCAAATATAACGAAATTCACTCATTGCCCGTCTTGCTCTCCTGAGACACACACACATATACGTGTGATATGAAGCTTGGGGTCAGGGCACAGGATGAGCCGTGTATCCAGCGAGCCTGGAGCATTTTTCAGGGCTAAGGGCCTTGCTCACGGGCCCAGCAGTGATGTGATTACTCTTGCCAAGCACAGGATTTGAACTGGAGATCTTCCGATCACAGGCACAGAGGTCTAACTGGCAGAGTCGCACACTGCCTCCAATGACGTTTTAATAAGTGTTTCAGTGCCTATGGCATACTAGTCATACGCATGAGGTGAGATTGTGTGCCTTGGTCCCATACAGGAAGCAGTGTGTCTCGTTTGCCTCACTGGCGCGAGCATCGGGATGACGTGGGAAATGAGGCAGGCTGCCGGAGCAGTTGAAAAACGACACGCGCGCAGGTGCACGGACTCCAGCCTGGAGTCATGTGACCTTCCAGGAGAGCGGCTGGCAATACCACACAGTCTCGATGCCAGTAAAACTCACGTGCGCGTCCCTTGGTTCTCACTGGGGGGGGGATTCATTCTCTAGGTTCAACCTCTAGTAGTTTCCAGAAAAACGACAAATTTGGCATGTAGTTTTCACCTCTTATTGTGCATCTTAAGCCAGCTGAATTAATTTAATCAAGGTTAAATATCCATACATCCATCAATTTTCCAGCCCATACAGGAATATGGTGAACTTGGAACCTTCAACATAAAACACAAAGAGGGGGGGACAAAATAATGTGAATATCTAATGGTACATTAATATTAAGGAGCAAATAAGGAATAGGGTGACCCAATATCAGACTTCAGGAGCTACATAAAAGCTCTTTTTAAAGTCCTGTTTTGTGCAATGTGTTTGTTATTTTGTCCACCTCATGTGTATTCGAAAGTCCAGTAACAATCCAGTTAAAGCTGGTTTGCTTTGCTAACAATCAAATAGTTTTCACCTATTCCTGTGTGCCACGTACTGTAACAAATGTCTATAACAAAGTGCAACCCCAGGCTGAAATTTTTGTTAGGAATTTTCCTCGCTCTTTTCAGTGTGTTTTTGAAATTACTCTGTACTTCCAGTTGTAAAATACAATAGCTGCTTGTGAATCCCATTTCCATAACAACAGCTCAGACCTTCAAGGTGGTTAAATTTTGGGCTAAAATTCATTAAAAATAGTTGGCTCTAAAATATCTGCCTCCCTCCGGTCTGGGTCCTTGGAGGCTTGGGGGGAAACCTGCAAATTAATCAAAAACAAAATTAATAATTATTTTTAAAAATGATTTCAATAAAAATAATTTATTTTGGGACACGTCGCAGGAAATACCCTCAGTGAGGGATGTGGTGAAAGTGGTGCGGGAAATGAATACAGATTATAACAGCATTTGTAGGTCTAGTAAAAGAAATAATGCTAGTTAATCGTGGTTAACTAATCAATAGCTAATTAATTACTCTTTCCTGCAACAGATAAAGCATTTTGTTTGTTATTAAGATATTTTACATTCACTCAATCACTGGGATTATTATTGACAGGTATAAATCAATAATAGTGCTAGTGCTTCCTCATTGTGGCACAGTAGATCTTAAAATGAAATAAATCATTTATTAGGAAATAAAATGTAATTGCCCATCTTGCCAGATATAGTCATGATATTTTTGCAAATCATAGGCCACTGAGAAATTAGGTGACATTAGCTGTTATTATGAAGCTGCTGAGGTGCGCCAATTATCTCTACGTTTCTCTTGTTTTAATTGCTTAGTATATTACTGGAGCAACTCCAGTGTAGCACTTTAGTCATGCATGCAGCAGGGAGACCATCAATCCTAAGGTTACATGGTCTCCTAGAACTTCAAAGAGCAGTACTGAGGTTACGAGTCTTTCCCTGAACGTCAACAAGACAAAGGAGATCATCATCGACATCAGAAAGACCAGAGGCCTCCACTCTCTGCTACTCATCAATGGATCTCCAGTCGAGACGGTCAGCAGCTTCAGGTTCCTGGACGTCTAGATCACTGACTCCCTCCCAAGGTCTGTAAACACCAGCTGCACCCTCAAGAAGGCTGAGCAAAGGCTGATTTTCCAAAAGGGGCTAAAGAGCTTTGGTTTGGGAACCAAAACCCTTGTGAGCTTCTACTGCTGCACCGTTGAGAGCATTCTGACTGGAAGCATCAAGGTATGGATGGGTAACACAGCTGCTCAGGACCTCAAACTGCTACAAATATATTGCTTATTTACTATTTCACTCCCCATATTACACTGTTTTACCTCTTATTGCACTGCATTTTGTCCTGTATTGCACTGCATTTTGTCCTGTATTGCATTGCATTTTGTCCTATTGTCCCACATGCACCTGTCCCCTCCCAAGCAACTGTGGCATGAGAATTTCACTATATTCCTTGGAAGATGTGACAATAAAAACTTTAAAACTATGATTCTGTGCCCTTTACCAGCACCCTGCTGTGCTCAGAAAACACAGTAGCTAAATTTTTCCTTTCCTGTGTCAATATCTTTTCATTCCTCCACCCATAGCTGTTCGTCCAGTTTGGAGTTGCGATGACTTTTCGTTCTCTTTGTTCTTTAGATGATGTGAAAGCTCCAATGTTCAGTGGAAGTGCAGGAACATCTCCATAAAATCCTGGAGAGTGAATCAGAAATTTGCCAAGGTTTAATGGAAGGAACGCTGACAAAGCTCATACATATTCAGCTACAAAGCTCTTAAACAGGAAGTGGAAACCAGCCAAGCAGGATGCTGCCTCACACACACAAGATACAGATGCCACGCAGTCATATGGCCATAATCGTGCCTGGCAGTCGCACAGAACAAGCCCTATTTGCTGTCTCATACGACAGTTGTGAAGAAAATTGGGCCACACAGCTGAGAGGAGCATCATTAAAGGGATTCAAACTAAGATGATAGATGCAAAAGAGATTTATTGTATATATCATAAATATATGCAAGGTATCTATAATATGACTGCATATGGGCATTGTTTGTTAATGACTGGGGCAGCAGGAACAATGTTATCTTATATTGTCACCGTGATGATTTGCTATTCTTACCGTCTCATCGTCATGATGCTGACAGTCTCTCCAGTGCTGCTTCTCGATGGCCGGTTTCCTCGAGCGACTCTCGACAGCTGCCAGGGACGTTTCCCTGTTCCCGGTTTGCACCCCCCACCCTGCACCCCCATCTCTGTCGCGTCCTGTTTCACGCAAAATTATGCAAGTTCTTCGCATACGATATGCACATCTCACTGCCCTGTGCTCCCTGTCAGTTCACTCGTGTTTTTATTAATTTTTGATGAACTCCTGGATATTGTAACTTAAATAATCTATGAAATGATAAAGGGATTTATGAGTCACAGAACAGCAGCCCTGTGGGTAGCACCATAGCCTCACAATGCTGGCGGTTTGATTTCAGCTGCCTGGGCTGTGTGCGTGCAGTTTGCTTATCTTTCTTGCATTGTGTGTTTCTTCTAGGTCAGTGTTTCCCAACCCGGTCCTCAGGGACCCCCAAATGATTCATATTTTTACTCTCTCCCAGCTCCTGGTAGAGAGCTGGCAGGGAGCAAGAATGTGGACTGTCTGGTAGAGAGCTGGGATACAACAAAAATGTGGACTGTCTGGGAGTCCCCAAGGGCCGGGTTGGGAACACTGCTATAGACACTCCACTTCCCCACTCCACTATACAAACAAAACATGTGGTAAGGCAAACTGGTATTTATACCTTGCTGGTAACACTTTACCTGAGGGAGCACAGACACTTAGCAATAACTCAGTTACTACTGATGTACATATCATAAACAAATATAGTTGCTACTTGAGATAAAAGATGCACCATGATTCATTAACAATGAACAAACATGAGGTCAGTATTTCACTTGTGTTATTCATTACTTGTTCCTTCAGTAGTTTACTAAGGTTTACAGAATTAACAGATATAGTAACAAATATAGTAACTGCTTGAGAAAAAAGATGCGTCATGATTCATTAATAATGAATTAACATGAAATCAGTATCTAAGACTTAGTTTGTGATTGATTAACACACAAGTAAGAGCATAATACTACATTATTTGTGCCCCCTCAAGTAAAGTTTTACATGAATTGAGTTTGTGGCTGTCGGAGGTTTCATAGGATAGACTGCAAGATCACATGACCGCGTCACATGACCAGTATAGGCTCATAATGGCCCTATACTGCAGGAACAGTATAGAAGATGAATGGATTGTCTCAGTATTGCTCACCAAGAGACTCACTGAAATGGTTGACAGCTGCACTGTACTCTCCAAAGATCCGTGCCCTAGAGTACAAGGTTCCAACACGCCATGCCCATTCTTGCAGCTGTGAACCTACAACAGTCTTTTGACTTTTTCTCCTGGTAGGTACTTATGACCTCTCACAAGAATTTCTGCAATCCTGTAATTTCTCAGAATAAGGCTGACTCAGCTGAAAAATGACCCGTTTTTTTAGCACCACCAACACCAAAAAAATGCTACGTATCAGTATATTACATTTTAGGAGGTTCATTTAATGTTCACATTCTGCAGGATCGAGTACCTTGGCTTTCGATGCTGTCAGTTACCTTTAAAAGAATGCACTGTGAGGTAGTCATCTTGATTCTGTCATCGGTCTGCGTTCCCAAATGAATCTGCATCTGCTGTTTCTATATTTCTTTGAAAATACATTGTGTACAGTAATTAAACAGTATCAAATGGTGCATGCAGGAACTTACCATGTAGCTATAAGATATTCTTTTTTTGTCATTAAGGTTCAATCAAGTAAAATATTAACTTTTATAATTAAATATTCCCATCCATCCGTTTCTTTTCTACTTGAGTTAAATATATGCTATTACATTACTAGCAGAATCATGTCCTGAATATAATAAACACTGTAGCAACCCATGGGAAAAATGCACCATTTGCACATTGCTACATTTTGTTATACTTACACATTAAATTATATGTGTTGTACTACCTGAATCCTCAACAATATTTGCGATTTTGTAACAGTTTCATAGTTAATGTTGTATATTTCTATATTTGGCGTAATTTGCATTTGATTTGTTTCTTTTTGGTGTGTATAAGACTTGTTAATGAATTGATAGTAAGACGCTACTCTCTGCATAAGTGACTGTTTATTGTAGCAGGCAAAAGTAATCTCTAAGCTTTAAAATAGCTTAAAAGACCTCACAATGCCACACTCACACAACTGAAAAATCAAGTTCCTGTCCCTCGCTGGATCACAGATAATAATGAATAATTCAGAAAAAGCTACCTGCAGTAGAATAAAGTTAACCGCAACAACAAGATTTTTACTCATTTTATTTAAAAAGTCCCAAAAAAATAAACCAGTTAGCACACATTCCATTTACAAAATGTCTGTGAGAACAGCTCATAGTTTTAATAAACTGATTAAGTAACATTATTTTAATATTCAAAACAAAAAAGCAAAATGATAACATGAGTACAATTATACCTCCCTGCCTATTTATGTCAGTGGAGGTTCATACATGTATAGATTTTATTCAGATACAAAATTAGCAAGGACCTATGAACAAAACAGCTTTTAAGTACTTCTGTGTCTTATTGCCCAGTGTGTGTCGGCAAAGGTGAATTCATATGACGGCTTGTGTTCCTCTCGAGAGGTGAGATGGAAATATTCTATCACTGATCAAACACAGTCCCAGAACAGTTAGACAGCAGACAAAATCTGCAGCTTGGTTCCCAGTTTAATATATATATGTATATACCACACATAAAATGTAAATGGATTCATTTATAGCACAAACAAGTGACATCACAGGTCAGATATCATGGCATTATCAATACCACCAGAAATATACAATCTTGGCTGTTTTTATAATGCATTTAGAAATATATTATCAGCTTCACTGATTCTTTCTTATCCAAACTAGATATACAGTAATTACTTTATTTAAGTGGCCATAACCACCTCAAAGGCAATTTTACTCTTATAATTCTCTTGTTTTTACTTCGTCTTATGTGTGAGAATACAGCATGCACCTAAAACTAATGTGCAAAATGTAAAATATGAAAAATAAGCTTCATCAGTTTGCAAATGACTGAATAAGCAATAAACTTATACAATTATACAATATAAAATTCATCAGTCACCTGCAGGACATTAACTCAATTGATTTGAACTGGGGTCAAAAGCAGTTGCTAAAGCCTTTAAATGTGGCACAGAAATTTATTTGGCATTTTAAAATAAACTGTAATGGTACTAATATGTATTTGATTTTAATAAAACATACACAGTATAATGTATGCCTTCTGCATTTGTCACGTGTAAACGTTGGTTTTGATTCGTAATTAGTAATACTACTACCCTGATCTTCAAACTGAAAGGGTGGAAGGGAGAAAATGATAGGTTTCAAGATCCAATACAGAAAACAACAGCAAATAAAAACAACAAATATGGAATATATCTTACATCGAACAAAGTTTAAGAATCCACTTTTTCTTTTTTTACAAATAAACCAAAGAAAAAGAATTTATTTCAAATGGCAAGCATTGCAAAATATTTTTACGAACACCGAATGATCAAAGAATTGGATATACAGGAAAGTTTAGTGATAGTAATAAATTACACAACTTTAACATTATACTTCCATTAGCATGAACATATTTGGCTTGGAAAAACATGGAACGGATAGCCTGTAGTGTCTTTTTAACATCCTTGCAGATTAAGTCGAACAACCATTATGGAAGCAGATTTATTTAAAAGCCATTTTATTTGTGAAAATACTTAAAAAATATTTTCGTATGATTTGTTCCTTTAAAAAAAAAAAAAAAAAGTTAAAACATCTCACATCTTGATGCAGTTTAAGTTGAGTGTGCTTAAGTCATAACGAATCCAGGATTTGAAAATGGTTGCAACGAAAACAAGTTCTGTCCTGGACAGCGACCTCTGGATTTGGATTACAGTACTTCCAACGACAGCTGTGCATGTCAGTCAAGCCTGGCCTCAAACAAGTGGTGT
>JAAGVU020000081.1:2552434-2564934 GCA_011763525.2 Mormyrus iriodes | reverse complement strand
TGTGTCCATAAACATAATGGCCGGTGATTTTTACTCATTTCATTACACCAAGCCAAGCGGCACTCTTTCCCATTCAAACACACTGCCATTATCGATTTTACAGCCTGGCTCAATTTGTTTAAATGAAAGTGAGAGCTGGAGGCGCGGAGTGTGGAAAAACAGCTGAACTAATCACACCGGTGAAACGTAAGGGACCCAGCAAAACCATCAGCAAGATCAAGAGGCACACTGAGACCTTCAAATTAAAATGGATGGCGAATTTCCTACTCTGTTAAAGGCAGAGAAAGCTATAACACTAAGAGGTCACGGTGTCGTGAATATATAAATGAATGAATTCAGTCCCATTCAAGACAGGCGTGGATACAGGGGCGGAGCTACAGGGGCACTGGCTCCAGCTGAAAGCTGATTGGCTCCTGGGGTGCCCCCTCCCCTGTCACTCCAAATTCAAAATATATAATTGGCTAATGAGAACATTGGCCCATCTGTATGAATTATGGATCATTTTATGCCACTCCACCTTAAAAAGTCCTAAAATTGCCCCTGACCTTTGCTAATCTTCAAATGGTCACTTAGTCATTGGAACATATAAACCAAACACCAAATTCTATAGAAGACAGGATCTCATGCACATGTACAAGATTGAAAAAGAGGGAAAGGTCATACTTTAAACAGATTTTGGTCAAAGCAACAAAAATTAGGTCAGCATAAACCTAGGCATGCAAAACAATGTGTGTGCAATTATTTCTGCTGTGGAGGCAGTTTTTATGGCAGTAGGTACGACTGTAACCAATAGTTTGGCAGTTTTAAATGCTAGTATTGTAAAAATCTATCTTGGCAGATATATATAGGCCCACCGGCTTTAGAAGAGATGACAAGGATGCCAAGATATAGCTTACACTGGATGCAAGGGTCTGCTCTGAAAATAGCTAAACAGTAGAAAAGACTGGCAAAAAGTTTAAACTTTAAGCATCCGGTACACGTCAATAAATAGACTGAAGTGTTTTACGGGGACATCTGATGGCCAGAATTGAATGTCATTACCTATTAATACAACAATATATCATACAAGGTTATATCACGTGTTCCTGTACTTACAGGCAACAATCGAAGTGTAAGGAAATGCCGCTTACCCTAAAGAATTCTTTGGTTGAGCCTGAGTCTAGTGTTCCATAAGCAATCTCTGTTTGCTTAGCTAGGTCCTCCGCGCTTTCAATGGGCGACACCATCCTTTCGACGGTCAAGAAGGCAGCTAAGTTAGCCGTGTAGGACGATATAATGATCAGGGTAAAGAACCACCACACCCCGCCAACAATGCGGCCAGAGAGGGATCTATTGACAGATGTGGAATAAATTCACAGAGATAAAGCAGAAGCCAAAGGGTTAGTAGGTTGGCAGGGATCCGGAGAAGCAGAACAATTAGCAAGACAGGCAGTTCAGGCAGGACTTTGAGAAAGTCTCACTGAAACCAACGACCAACCAACGAGTCTTCCCAGTCCCTATCACGGCATGAAAACAGTAACCCTGTAGGATTTGCTTCCAAACATAAACTGTGAATCTAAGGAAGATGAAAGACACTGTGAAGCAAAGACTTAATTTTTCAAATTACATGGAATGATTAAAATGAAACAGTCAAAAGTAACAAATATGTATCTGTATGTAGATCCAGATGAAAGTCTGGAGCCTGTGTGTGGGACAGAGAACTTGTACAGACAAAAAAACATTACAGAAGGTTATGATGTAATAACTGAGCTAAGCTATGATGTAAAGCACACGACAGTACAGACTTTGACAGTAAATTTGGACTTAAAAAGGTGCCACAATGTAACTGCAGCGAGTCATTACTCGTGGGATCATTTCCCCCTCATATCGGAATCGACGGTGTGCAGATGAGATCTGGAAAAACACAGCTAAAGTAAAAAATTAATTAATTAGCCTCAGGTACACTGGAAAAAAAACATCACAGGAAGCTGAAAATTGCCGTTAAGTAAAATATAACCCTTGGGATAAGTTATTGTGAAGTTGTATTTTTTTGGCTGAAGGGCTCAAGTGTAAGTGCTCATGTAATCATAATATGTTATATGGGAAGTCTAAGGTGGTTTCAGTTGCTCAAAACAAAATGGTGGCGCTAGCAAACATCGTGGAGGACAATGCAAGCAGAACCAGGTCTGGCTCGCCCCCCTGGAGCTGGAGGTTATGAAGATTTACCACCATGAGTCAACTGAGAGTAGAAGAAAGGAGTTGACACTCATTACGGAACCAGTAGCAGGTATAAGAGATGGTGCTGCAAGGCTCCATGTTGGGAATATGCAGCAAAAACATGGCGCCCCTCCATGAGGGAGCAAATTCAGAGCAACTTCATGCATCTAGAGGCCTTGACTTGGTTTATACTTGCTCACAGAAGGAATACTCGATTGGTATCAAAAATAAGAGGGGCACCTCAGTTTGTCCTGCATCTACTCTTTGTTGAGGTTTGGTCCAAACCTCTTGTTCTTAACAGAGAATGGTATCCATACAAGGGAGGATTTACAAGCGGTAAATAGATATGCACCGTAACACCAGCCACAAACCCTAAATGCACAAAGTTGAGACGTACGAGAGACCAACCTTGGTGAAATATCACATCCTTGCCGCATAAAGGCACCGAGGGAAAACCAGAGACTATTAAATATCCCAAACTCGTTAGTCGATTCGGTAGTTGGCATCTGTCCATCTTCGTACTCCTCTGTATGCCACTCGTATGGGCTGAAGCGACTGACAAGAAAGAGGACCACACTGACCCCGATGTAAGCAAACACGATGCACATCCAGATCTCATAAGCCAGGGGGTCTAAGAAGGAGAACACGCCTGGCTTGGACTTCTGGGGCTTCTTAATCATGATGGAAATCCCCAGACTCATGAAAGGCTTTGAAAAGTCAATCACTTCTTCTCGTACCAAGGTGATTGTTAACGGAGCCACTGCTATATCTGCTTTCTGTAATTAAAAGGAGAGGAAAGTTCAGATTTCATCTATCAGTTCTGAAATATAGGACCACCAAGATCACAAGATGCGCATTTTTCGATTATTGAGAACTTTTTGTCAATCCACTTAAAACCGCTATAAATTCATTTAAATAAATGTAAGTTTTTGTCGCATGGAGAACAATTCCCTTTATTCCCTTCTTTGACTTCTTAGTCACATGCAAATTATTAAAATCGGAGCGTGCAAATTAAGGATAAGCTGGCGCATGTGTGTGTTACATCAGTGGTCACACCATGTTGATTCTGAGTTTGTCCCTCACCCCATACACTAACTCTCCAACCATCCCGTTCCAGATCTTTGTCTCCGCATCTCTGGCCCCGTATTTCCCATCAGCCACTATTCTCAGCTGGTACTTGAATCCGCAGTGTTTTGCTATCTCAGCAGCGAGATCCACGCAGTAGCCCTCATATCTGTCATTGTCGACAAACAGTTCAGAGTTCTTCTTAAGCATCACATAAGGAGCTTCCTACAAAGACACAAACAAAAACCCCACAAGTATTACATTAATATTACATCACTATGTCATTTTTATCTACATGGGGATAAAACGACCTCGCCATAGCTATTGGTATTGGAATCTCACGATTTCTTTCTTACAGCCTGGATAACATTCCAGAACTGTGGCAAAGCTGAGAAACAAACTGTTACCAAAATCGTTGTCACGATTACAGTCTTGTTATCCATTCCCAATGAATCGTTTCCGCCCATTTCGGATTTTATCACAACCATTTTGTCAACTTCGTTCCAATATCCAATCTGAAATCAAAAAATTAGTCATAAACATACACATATAAACAAACACCTTATAATAAGATACTGCAAATAGAGAATCAGGCCCGATCTAGGTATAGTCAAACTAGGCGAAATCCAAAGGGGACCGGCCCCTCCCCCGATTGGCCAAATCTATTGCAGAGGACCCCATCCCCCCATTTTTCTGGTTATAAGACTGCATAGGGTCCCTGGAAAAGCAGATCCAGCCCTGCAGAGATGTGTAGGGATGAATGAAATGTATTTATTATTAAGATTGGCAACAGCGAAAATTAATCGAATGGAGTAAAAATAAAATGATAAGTTGCTGGATACCGTAATAACAGCTGCAAGCTTTGTAAGACTCATTATCATCCGTGTACAAAATCAGATTTTACCTTCACGGGACCACTGTTTTTCAACTCCATGATACCAACTGTGTAGTTGATCCTTCTGCCGTTTACGTCAAACTGGATGTTCCCCGTAAGGCCCTCCACACGGACCTGTTTGGCAGGGATGATATGGTGACAGGGCTTCCTGTCAAGTGGCACATATGCCCCCCTCACGAGTGGCCCTTGTTTTCCCTTTCCAGGGAGCGAGAGCATGAAGCAGTAAAGCGAATCGCACTGCGGGCCTGTGTGTTTATCCAGAGAAGCTTAAAAACCCCTCTCCTCATCAGAGAGCTCCCTTAGCGACACCGCGCTCATTACCTTACCAGATAGCACATTAATGGGGCCGACTAAAGCACAGGAAATGGGCCCACATCACCTGTTTGAGTGCCCGTTCTATTTCCACTCCCTGTACCCAGGGAACGGCAGGGTTGGCCAGGCAGTCGCCATTATTGCCCCTCCTGGTGATGTCGATCTTCTGTTTGTGCAGGTGACGGAACGCCTCCGTCATCACCTGCACGGAGTCGTAGGTCAACGCAGATGTGTACTGTGCCGTTCAGTGGGTGGGAGATGGGGGGGGGCGGGGGGTAGAGGACAGGGACAGTGTAAGACTCAGAGTCACGAACTCAAACCTTAATTATGTTACTGTTGCCGGAACAGATCCTAAATGCCTCACCCTAATTCTGCTGTCAGATCCAGGATACTCTTTTTCCTCTAAAGCCTCCCATCTCTGATCAAATTTCGCCACTACGGAATTGTCAAAATCCACAAGCTGAAATCCAGATACGTTCGCACCCCCATACTGAATTTTTGATAAATCTCCATCTATGAAGCCCTGGGGAAGATAAAAGGGACACTCGTTAAAAGAAAATGTGCATTAAACTTATTTAAATTAAACGTATTTCTTATGAAATGGCTGGTATTTTTGGTTCGTAATATTTAACGATTTCATTAACGATTTCTTGAACTTCTTGAAAATCAAAGTCAGAATCAAAATGCTTCTGAAAACATCCAGGGAGGATGGATTACCAAGTTTGCAATGATGTAATGATAGCCCTTAACGTGTCGTCCAATCGTGATGACCTAAAAAGGCAAGCACAGAGAACGAAGTTAGCAATAGCGAAAAAATGTTATATTTCAGCAACAGCCAAGTACAGCTGGAGGGATCAAATTTTCTCTTGAGAGCCAGCATTCACTGGCACCCTACTGAAGAATTTAGTGGGATGGTATGCGTGTGTTTCTACTAAATCTACGAGAGGGTATTACGGCAGATGTATGCTTCAGCTATTGAACATTCCATGCACAGTTGAAAAACCGCTGGCAACCCGTAGATACTACCGATAACGACATCACAGCCCATAAATAACCGTAAATATTGCTACTTCAAAGTGCAAACCACGTTTTTTTGCAGATGGCTTTTACATGCGTCCAAAGCCATTGTTGCATAATTATTACAAAAAAGTTACATCAAAGTGTTCACGCACACAGTAACCTATCATAGTGTGACTGACCGTCTATGGGCTTTTAATTACATTTTTAAATAACATAATAAACAAAACACAAACTAAATAAAAGAATTCCTTTAGGAGAAGTCTTGCTTTTCAGTTAAAAACCATTTGAAATGGTGTCAACACGCACAGTCAAACAAATTCCTCACCTGGTCCATGATGTCCTTGACCTTGTCTTGCTCGCAGTCCAGTATGACCCGCCTTTCCTTCTTGATCTCGAGGTCCTGGAAGAGCGAGCGGTACGCCTCATCCTTCCTCTCGTCCTTGAGGTTGCCCACATTTATGGCGGTCACCTGCCACTTCCTCTCTGCAGCAGTGTCCAGGACCACCTGAAGCGTGGAGAGGCCTGGCCACAAATGACACGCTCTGTGTTGCGTGGCTGCCATCGTGCATTAGTCCATCAATCGCACATTGCGAGTTCAATATGTTACAGTAAGCAAATAAATAAAACATCCACGGAAAATGCATCCGTTCGCATTTCCTGTTTATTCCATTTGCACGTCTTGTCGCTGGTCTCTAGATATCTTGCACAGGATGACCCTGCCAAATGCATCTGAATGTCTAACACTTTGTTGTACATTCGCATTCATAGTAAAATATTAAATGAAGTGGATTTTAGGAAGGTCTACTAGGTTTAAATGACAGCAATAAGGCTATTATGTTCATGACTGTAGCAGGGCTGCCAACTTTGGTCAGCTGGTTGGTGTGAGATTTTCAATTCGAGACAAGTCTGCACACACATTTACATGTATGTAAGAGTTTTAGTACCTTGTAAAAAGTCTGTAGGGTTTGCAAACTACCCCGGCGTTTTTGATGTAGCTAATTTTAGGTTTCTAATGTAATAATATAGATTTGCCGTAAGATTTCTTGCGTGAGGGAGAGAGCCAGATGCGTGAGAGCTGGAAACCCTGCTGTAGAACATGTTCAGACAGACAGACAGGCAGACAGACAAATAGACAAAAATACCAGACTGTACATGAGGACCCTGCAGAAACACCAAAAGCTACAAAACGAATATGGACAATAGTTATGTGAAGTACATATTTCTAGAGGTAAAGGCATTTAATGCTCCGCACAAATCTAACGATCTATAGGTATGTAACTGTTAAACTGAATCACTCCCAAAGGGGCATCCTCCACCTCCAAAAACCTAATTTAATCACCCCTTAGATAGGAGGCTGAAGTAATTTTCACGGTACCTGTGCCTCATTCACCACTGAGATAATGAATCTAATTTATTTAGCTATTTCCTCTCGCGTTCCCCCACCCCGGATAATCCATTCATACATTTTCCACAATTACTCAACATTCCACCGCAGTCAGCCAATCGGCGGCGAGAGACGCAACAAAGCGTGGCAGCTCCACGCGGCGAGATTGAGCTATTTATTAAAGCCGATTCTCGCAGGATTTATTAAAAAAAAGTCATTAAAAAATTAAATGGTACCCAGACGCGACATTAAAGCTTAAGCAAAGACGGTTTTAAAACACGGTTTTAGTCGTGGCAAGATGTATATCGGCCCACTTCGGAGCTTCGGCGAAAAAAACCGAACTCGTCCGACGAAGCTGCCCTCGTGAACGCGGAAGCGGCCGAGCTGCCATGCCGTCATGTGCTGCCGATACGCCGCGGAGCGGGAGCGAGTCCAAGGGCCACATTCTGTCTCATTGAATCATGTACGGCACGGCTGGCTTCATTTCTAGGGCTAGGAAGCTGGCGTTTACAGACAGTAAGATACCGAATGGGCTAAACCTGACAGGTGAGCCTGGTCCTTGGAAAAAACAAAAAAAATCATAAAATCCATGTTAGTCATACCAAAAATACACTGTGCGACAGAATAAGAGATCAAAACTTGGCAGCGCTGTCTGTAATATTGATATTCTGAATAACAGTTCAATGTCAGTGTTTTTATAATAATGCTGAGTAGAACATTACTCAAAACCTGCACGGTGATGTTTATGGCCACTCTGTCCATTAGCCTCATATCTCAAACCAGACCCTAATGTAGAACTAATCAAACGCTGTGCACATTTTAACAGGCAGAATCAAATGCAGGAAAAGGACCTATGAGAAAGCATTAAAACTTTACAGATTTCATGAAGAATGATGACTAGACTAATTGTACTTTCAAATCTCTTACTCCCTCCCCAGTGACATTCGTCTATCGGTCTCGGTCTCAGATTTCAAACACAAGTTAAAAACCTTTTTGTTTGCTCAAGCCTATGACGTCCCTTATTCTTGATATGCTTCCTTGTTTTTTATCATTTTACTGTATTCTTTGTAAGTGTCTCACATATCCTGAAAAGTGCTATATAAATAAAATGTATTATTATTATTATTATTATTATTATTATTAAATCATAATGTTTGATTAATTTGCTTAACCTGTCAAAGGAATAAAGAGATTAAGAAACTCTGATATAGTCCTGATGGTACAAGAACCTTGCATTGTTTTTGAAATGATGCACCACAATGTCAGCTCAGTATCACGCATAAAATGCGGCCCAGTCCTGATTCGTGATGATACGCAGCTCCTCGGATTTGAATACAAGCGTCAGCATGTTGTAGCGGCCAGTAGAAAATGTCCACCATCAACCCAACAGAAGATGCCCGTAATGAATTGACAGTCATTGGGTTACAGTACAGATCTTATGCTCCAGTGCAATGGAGTAGCTTACTTACATTACATTTATTTACATGGCAGATGCTTTTACCCAAAGCGACACACGAGCGGGGATCAGAGTGCCGGGTCAGCCAGGGTCTCAGAGGCAATTGGGGTTAAGGGCCCAATGGTGTTACAGTGACTCTGCCAGCTACTGGACTTCAGCACAGGACCTTCCGGACATGGGCACAGATCCCTCACCCAGCGGGCCGTGAACCGCCCAGGGCAGGACTGCAGCTATTCATCAGCATCTTTATATGAGGCTGTATTTGATCATTTGCCACAGCACCCTGAAATAGCAATTAAGCACCAGCCAAGCCGGGGCAACGTTTACATCGGCCAGGACGTTTCTCAGGACAGCATAGCCTCACACACTGGGGAATTTCTAGCTATTGAAAAGATCAGGGGCTAAGCCAAGTTTACCTGGGGCTTGACTTTTTTTTTTAAGGAAGATTTGCATAGGGGCTAAATTACTTGGGACTAGGCTTAAAACACTCAGGGCTATAGCCCCGAGTGATCGGACCTAATGACACCCATGCTCACATCTCAATGGGCAAGTGTGTGTCTGTGTTGAATTATGGAAAAATGTGTAATCCTTATGGAGAGAGTTCCTTCATAAGGGCAACAGCAAAATGTTATTTGCACAAGTACATTTGAATGTTTTTTTGCATATCCCATCTTGCATGCCCACACAATTGAGATAGAAGCTTGGGGTCTGAGTGCAGGGTCTGGCTATCTATAGAGAGTCCCGAACGATTTTATTATAATTAGGCTGCGGATGGGACTCAAACCAGCAACCTTCTGATTACAGGCACCTAGGCCTAACCCACTAAGCCACACATCTCCCCCCAAACATCTGTGTGACAGAGGGGTTAAATGGATGCAAAACTCTCTGTCCTCCTAAGAAATAGTAAGAGCTATTCCATTCATACATCATAAATAACCACAAGTCAAAAGAAATTAACAATTATCTACTAACAGAGGAGTCTCTTCACCCCTCAGCTTGGAACATCCACCCCCCCCACTTTATACAATCATATATCCAGAGTAATCAGAGAGAGGAAAATATTCTCATTTACTTTTGTTTATCTCTATTTCCATGAGATATCCAATATATGCAAATGACTTTTATATTTGTTATCTAATATTCAGTCTTCAAAAAGAACTACAAATCACAATACTGGAAACGTTACTGTAGTACAGAAGGATAAAACAGATTATTATGCCATTTCATGCATGAGGTGCTTTGATGACAGTTATAGAACTATTGTCATCTTAGCAGCCATTTTGACTGCATCGGATGAAAAAAGTTACGACTAAAATAGACAAAGACATAAATGTTAAACGGTCATTGCTTGTTTTGCCTGAGTAAATATGCGTTTTAATAAAAATGAACAGGGCTGTTCACGCAACGTTAAATTCTATTTCTTCCCAGACAATATCACAGCCAGGCCATGTTGTTGCTCAAGTAGGAAAAGCAAAGTCAGCGAAAAACATTAAAAGCAAAGGAGCAAATTTAAGCGTTATTGCTGATAATGACGAGAGCCATACAGCATTCCTGACCTTATGTTGATAGTGTATCTAGAAATACTTCAATATTGTTGCAAACCTGATCAGAACAAAGCCTTTACACATATTATTGTTTTATAAACATAATATGTATAAACTAAGACTTGCAAATATGCAATAGTTATTTACCAAATGACAAAATGTAGTATCGACCGGAGTATTGCTCACAATTTCCAGCTGACTAAACAACTTCTCAACAAACGGTAACCAAACTATATTTCTTTGTGACAGACATTTATCCAAATACTGAAATTTAGAACGCCATCATCGATCCATTGTAAGATTCAGTATCCATAGGCTGAAGTAATAGTCACTCTGGTCATTTTACTTTCTGGATATTTGTGTGCAATAATGATGTTTTCAGTGAACAGATTTGGCAGTTCTGCATGTTTATCAAGCAGGGCTTTAACACGCATACACAGAACAAGATGTTTTATGAAATCAACAAACATCAGCATATTCAACGTTTGATGCATAAAACATTCCAGGTTTGTCTGGAAGACAGTATTATCCTTTATAAAAAAGTTGAAAACATGCTTTTGTAGGTATGTTAAGGCCTTCTGAATATGATACATCACAAAGGAATAAGGAATAACACACAAAAGATTTGTTAATAGTTCGTTCATTGACGTTCACAACCAATGTGTTCTGTGGGGTCTTATACAACCATATGTGGACAGGGGCAGAGCCAATGAGGAAAGTGGGGGCGGGGTAAGTAATAAGTACGTAATTAATTAGTCACTTACCTCTGTCACTGTCATACAGATAGGCAAACTTTTCCCATTTGTAATACTCTATCAAACTGAGAAGGGGTCCTTTGATGTCTGGTCGCATTTGTAAAATAAACTGCTGTAATCCGTCCACAGGGAAGCTTGGTGTTATAAAGGAGACGTGCAGCGTTTCGCAAAATGACGTTATCGTGTTGACCGACTTCTTGTCGTAAAATCCGAAAATGGCATAAACTCCTCTTGAGTATTGGGAACAGACTGCAAAAAGTAAGAAAATGCATTTGCATTACTTTTAGCCATTAATAACAGCTGCAAATGGGACGTGCAACTTAATACATTGTGTAATACCTTTTAAATATTCATATTTCTATAATTACTGAATTAATCCTCCCAAAATCAAAAGCAAACTCTTTTGCAGTGAGATTATTTCACATGAATCCGTGCAGTACTAACTAATATACATAGTGTTTCACATTAAACAGTAAGGCCAATATATTTACATTGTCAATGAAAAAAAGGGCTGCAATGCATTTGAAAGTATGGAGAGACGATTAATTAAGACAACGACGCTCAAACCTGTTCAGGCAAAATCACCAGTTTTGGGTGACATCCATGAATCTACAATGTGGGCATTTTAGTGGAGTCAGGTTTATTGACTGGGGAATATATTTAAAGGATTACAGATGCATTTCCCTGGGGACTAAACAACAGGCTAGGAATTGTCATCTTTCTCACACTGACCAATAAAACTAAAATCTCCCCTGTCATTCAAACATCAATCACAGCAGTGAAATTGATATGGCGTTACGCTGGCCGTGAATACTGTCCTCCAAAATTATATGATGGCTGCCCGACCGCATCTTTTTTTGTAGAATGCCATCTGCCACTGAACTGTTAAATGTAACATTTCCATTCCGTCTTGGCGTTGCATTTAGCAAAGGGACATTCACTTCACCAGCACAGAATCCCTGGTACTTCACTAACTGACCAGCCATTATCATGCTTACAAAATCCAGAGTTGTGCTATTAAAACCATGTGACTTCAACTTTTACTTAGTCAATGTCATTGTTGTCAAATTGGCCTAGAAAACACTTTTCAAGAAGCAAACTGATAGTTGATATATACAGAAAATTTAGCCAGAAAATACATAGATATATGACATGTAATATTAGTGTGCCTCAATAATTTCTATTTTTCCCTCCTATGGTCTAAAAAAATGCACTTTGGTGAGTTGGTTTCCCTAAATTGCCCGTATTTGTATTGTATGTGTGCGTGTCCTGCTGTGGACTGCCATCCCATCCAGAGTGTCACGTGCTTTAAGCTCTATGCTTCCTGGGATAGGGTCCAGGATAGCCATGGGTTTCTACTGAAGAAGTGCTGATGGATGGATGGATGATGTTTATAGGCAAGTCCAATTAAGTTAATTACAATGAAAGTGGACACTTGCTTGAACACTTTTGGTCACCTTTGCTAATTTGCATCCAGGGTTTACCTCCTAGGGAAGTTCTCACTGTTGTTCACCTGCCAGGGTCATGCAGGCTTTTTACGATAGCATTCCGCCTCTAGTCTGGCACTCGTTTTATGGTGGCACACACAGCCCTACTGTCCTACACATGTGAATCACCATTACAATCACCTACTGCAGGCCTATTCGAATCACGGTCCCCAAGGTCCGAGCCCTGCTGACTTCCCAGTCTTCCTTTTCATCACGGCCGGATCTAGAAGTGGGCAGGAGTGCACAATGCCCACCCAAATTTCTGCTCTGCCCACCCAATTGGTCAACCTTATTCTGTCAATCACGTGAGCCAGGTGTGAAGCCTCCAGCCAATCAGAATCAGTAATTATTTAGCTGGACGAACTGAAAACATGGCCTGGATTTGT
>JAAGVU020000081.1:2537568-2549891 GCA_011763525.2 Mormyrus iriodes | reverse complement strand
TCATTTTAGGTAACATGTCCAGCAGATCTGAGCATAACATTGTATCACCTGCATTTCGTTTATCCTATTGGGAACCTGTTATTGGTAGCATTTTCTTAGTTTCTGACGAATTTTCCTATGGATTATTAATATTATTATAGGGAACAATGGTTATATTCAGCCGACACACAGTATCTACTAAATGTAGTCGTGTTGAGAAAAAGCTAAACAGAGATTAATGGTTAATATAAGGAAAACGGTTACATTTAGCTGATCGCACAAATAACTTAATGTATGTATAAATGGAGTTCTGTGTAACTTTTAGCAGAGTCAATTTCACAGGCCTCAGATTTGACCTCCGGAGCCTTTGAAAATTTCCAGATGACGGTGCTGGCCCGCCTACTTTTTGAGTGACAGTCTTCCTGTCCTGTGGATTTATTCAAGGCCTGTTCTGTACAGCTGGGGTGTCAGGAGCTGCCTCGGGAATAGCATTCGGTTATCACCTACTTTCTGGACTTGCCAGGACCTCCTTCGTTAGCTGAGGCCAAACATTGGTTAATTTGTTGAGAATTCCCCATGAAACAGTCAACCAGATCCTCCAGTGAGAATGATGTCAAGCATGACTCAAATGTAAACTTCAGATGTCTCTTACTTAATGAAGGCTTCCTTCAGCAAAGCAGGATTGAGGGCATCTATCCTTCCTTTACAGCCCATGCATGCATTAAAAAGCCACATTGCAATTATTATCAAAGCTAGCTGCCAGTTCCTTCCCTAATTAGATCAGCTGCATGGTTTTCTCACATGCTATGAAAAAGTCTGAATTCAGAAGCATTACTTCAATGCACACAATTCAACAGTCAGTCCTTTCTGTATGACAAAACAAACCATGAAATAGCAGAATGTGAAACTAATGATGTAATGCAAATAATACCAAACATCTATAAAATATTATTTTAGGGAAACTTGCCAACGCTTCTTTTTTTATCATATATTTAAAATGAATGTTTTTTGTGGAATTTGTTGATGTTTATATAGGCCTGCATGTACACTGAAAAACATATAAACATATATGTACACAAATGTGTATGGATGCATAGACAGATAACTGCAGAAGATATAGCTTTAGAATTTTCATGAAACAGGGCTCAGAAAACATAAGTACATATTTAATCTTCACATAATTTTGACATGTTTTGAGTTACAGTGCCACCTAGTGATGTTCATATAAATGTATATATAATACAAACACACAATACAAATATTTAACAAAACTCTACACAAATTCATAAGTTAAACTTTCCCTACATAACTTATAGTTCAATGACTGTAACGTTTAATGACAGCAATATCTAATCACCTTGGAGAGATGCAAATTATTTTAACTTAATAAGGATCAACAAATACATACATCTTATTTTGCTGAATTATTTGCATATTAATTCATGATACGGGACTTAAATTATTGTATTACTGTAAATATTTGTTTAGAATAATTGGAAGAGTTTCATTAAATATAGGCCTAGGCCATATCTGGCAATTAGTTTCAATGCCTATACGTAAAAGACTAGCTTAGAGGAACAGGACAAAGACTGTTTATCATCCCTTGACTGCAATGTATTCACTAAATATTTTGCAAGAAAATTCTGTTACAGAATTCATTAGCATAAAGATGAATAAGAAGATTCATGACTCTCATATGTTTTAAAAATACCAAGGATATGAGGAAAAGTAACTCACGTTTTATGAACTCTGGGGCTGGTGTTAAATTACGATCTTTTAATTTGGTGATACTACAATACAAATTGTAATACAACTATATTAAAAGAATATGTTGTAGTAATTTTTACCAATTTATTTACAAATTCACTCATTTTGCAGACGTAAAGGAATCCAGTTTTGCCAAGTGAAGTGACAGCAATACTTAATGGAATGCAAGCAATAGATAAAAATCATAATAACAAGTAAAAAAACCTTGGTATTGTTTTTGGGATAGCCAACAATGTGGCTGGGGAGTGTAGAAATATTACGGTAATCCATTTGCCTTAAAGGGTCTAATGATCAGATAAACCCCAAGCAACGACATACTCTGACTGCACTAATTTAATTTATTATAAGCTACCGGTGGGTTATAAGGGTCGTTTTGGAGCGACATTTAGGTCTGCGGCGGGACAGCCTCTACTGGGCTACACATACAGATAAAAGTCAAATGTCAGCGCCTTCAGCAGCAATGATCGAATGAGTATAATAATATTCGCGAGCACTTCAAAGGCGGCCTTGAGCACCGTAATTATGCGTGTTAACACCGCGGACACAAAGTGTCGGATCAGACCTGAACTCCTGGCATGAATCAGCATCCCCTCGACACAATGACATGGTGCGGCGGAGCGTCAGTGCTTGGTTATAAAGGCAAATGGCCTGCAACCGAGGAAATTTGTTTTAATAAAGACCCAGTTGGATTCTTTTGAGCGGGTGTTTCCCATATACGTTCATCCGAAAATATACATAAGATATATTCGATACCAGATAGGTTATTTCTATAGACAATTCAGAATCATGTTCTGTTTCTATTATGGATCATTTTGGCTGGAATTAAATGACGAATAACTGTATGGCATAGCATTTCACATCGGTGAAAGGCATTTTGAAAACGCCTTCATATAATATTTTTTTATGAACTGCGACCAGCCCACTATGTGGACAAGATTCCCACGAAAACACCGCCGTGGGTGGAAAAAACGACAATCACACCCCTGTGTTCCTTTCAGTCGGTGGGCCCAATTCTGCAGCGTATTTTAAACATTTAACCTGTCTATAACTGTGGTTTTCAATTTTCGTTTCTGGACCTTTACAGCTGCCGATGCTACCAATCCACTTACAGAGCGTAAATGTGTGCCATCCTCGAAAGCAGGGAGTAAGCCTCACTGTTATCGGTATAGTCGTGTGGGGGTAAAGGGGATTGAGGAAGGCTATTTAAGAGACAGTATCTGGTCTCAATGGCCACTTCCGATAAATAAATTCAAGCCCCTTTACAGTTGTACATGGGCCGATTAATCATATTTAATGCATTATGAAATGGACCCCAGCTGGCCTGTTATTTGATTTCTTAACATGCCTCCTTCTGCAACTGTTACTGTGGAAGCCAACTTCGCCAGTGTCTTTCATATACCAGCCAATCATGGGTTATGTACAGCTTACATTATTATAAGTAGGATCTGCTGTCCCCCCCCATGTGATGCAAAACATTCAGATCGCTGCCCTGCACCGTCAGTGCATGAGATGCTTGTGTCATATGATCTGCGAATGGCTGTTTTGCGTAGCGATTGGTGAAATCTGATTAAAACGTGGATGGTGAATGGATTGTAAAATGGGTAGATAAACATCGACAACAACAAAGATAAATATTATATATAATCAGATACAACTCTGTCATATCAGCGAGCTCAGATACAAAATTATACTGTAAAACTGTAACTTAAATGGAGATGTCCGTGGCTGGTAAGGAATACCTGAGTGTGTGGTAGCGAGACCATGCAAGAAACGGGCAACGCGTTCATTTTGAGATCCAGTTCATGTTACTCACAGCAATTGGTGACAGCAAAGCTGTTAGCCACTTCCAGATTGTCGATATGGGGCGTCAGCCTAAACTCGGTTGTTCCGAACTGAACCATTCCTATTCGAAATGCACTGTACTCCTGGTCTGCGCCCCTCGGAAACAGCCCCCCTGCGGAACAGAGACAGATCAAACATCACATTCATATGGCCATACCTGCCGTGCATAGTGGCAGTGTCAGTGTAGTACATAGCCTATAATTAAAATCCGTAATATTCAAAAGCATGTTAAAATCATCACTTGTACGTTTATATCATATTTTTCAAGTTTTGATCTTATCATAGATATTTAAAAAATATATTGCAATGGAGATTCGTTTATACATGTACGTGCAGGAGGGAAAAAAACCCTATTTTTACCTACCGATCTGTACGCTGGGAGAGCCACCAAACGCCAGTCCCCATAACACGACAATTAGGCAGACTGAAAAATGCATACTCTTCCGCATTTCCAGTGAGGAGATTGTGACCACATCCACCGAATATTCCCTGTGCATCAGCAATCGTCGTTTGTTTTTTATATATATTTTTTTACATCCTATTCATAATGAACGTGTAGAGCAGTGGCTTCTTGCTGCTGAGGAACTGAGGCTGAATGAGCGCAGCTCCGGCTCCAGCGCAAGGGACGCTGCTGCGGATCTGTCTCTCTGTTCCTTTGCGGCGCTGTCCCGCTGAATCGGTACTTACGCTCGCACGCAGGAGTACTGCGCCCCTTTTCGCCGCCGACTGGAGGCCGTTTCAGCATCACGGACGAGGGGGGAATGTTAATGAGGGTGTGAAGACGACACCAGAGACGGAGATCTCTTCATCAGGCCATAGGATCTGCCCATTCGTTTAGTCTATGTTTGATTTGTATCTAGTCTATGGATCCTTTCATAAGAACGCGCGTCTTATTTGTTCCAGGACAGAGATTATGAAGATATAAGTTTTATCAAACAAAGAGTTCCCCCCTCCAGGTTTTCAGAATGAAATTAGACTTATTGGTGGGAATCGATATATGGCAATATACCGATTACTTAGACATTTATATGATAACACAGAATAGATGCAGAATGGTCGATTAAAACCAAGCCTATATTTCATGGCTGGCTGAAATTAAATTTATGTGTAATAGCCAAGGGCGTAGAAGAGAGTTTAATATTTGGGGGGGGGGGGGTCAAATGAATATATCCCATCAAGCATGAAAAGTCACTGATGCGAGCTATGCTTGTTAAGAAAATTTGTATTAAAATATCTTAAAATATAGGAAATAGTGACATGACACAGGGACTTAATGTTTTGGGTGTAACTACAGCATATAACTTGCAGCGAAAAAATTACCATTAGTGAGATTATGCTCTGAACAGATGACTGAAGAATTCAATGAAAGCAAATGTAATATCAATTGAGAGTATGTACTCTGAAATAAGGTATCTAAACTGACAAGAAATGGTCATAAGCATACAACTATAGTGACTTGTAGGACCATGGACAGGGCCTTGTTCAGGGAAACAATAGAAGCTAGCAAACCATTGTTGCTGGACTTTAACATTTCGCTAAGCCATGTTGCCTCCAGAGTGCCAAGACCGCTGCTCAAAGAAAGAGCAAGAGAGAACTTTCATAAGATCCTCAGTAACGTGTCCATGTTTCCTACTTAAATACATAGTGTCAAAACAATTTTACTTGGATAGTGTAATTACTGACACAATCCTTCTTTGCAATTACTTAGCTATTATACAAACTCCTGTCATTCAAGAAGTGCATTGTCTTGGCAGACTCGCCATGGAAGCCATTCCACATTCCATAAAGCTTATACATCCATGGCCAGTTGCTCATCAGTCCCAACTGAAATGAGTCCAAATTCACTGTATGATACAATTCAATCTTAAGTTATTTAAATTGCATTAAAAACACAATATATCAATGAACCAGTCACCATTCTTCTGAGAAGTGCCATGCATGTATTTAACCTCCGTGTACTGACACCGTAGCACATTCTAGAAATTCAGAAGGACTAACATTACAGAAGAAGACCCTGAAAAACACTGCAAAATCTTGGTCAAGAACTGTTGTAGAATAGTATCACGCCAAATACATTTCAGTAAATGGGTCAGTGTGTAGTAGGGGTCCATACCCATGAAGGATGCTGGGTCACGTCCCAAACTGTTTGAGTCCTCTTCAGAAAAGTGCGCAAGCTGAATTGATCCAGTCAAAATGTCTCTGCTCCATAAATGAGTAAAAATGGGAGTCGATTTGGCTAAAAGACGCAGTAAAGTAACTAAATCATAATGAGAAAAGCAGGGTCTGAAAACACTGGATTACAGATCCCAAACTACAAGTGGATAATGTTTTATTAAACACAGAGTGGTTGTCTGATTCAAATCCAGTGAAAATATGGCCATAAAAGAGATTCACATTGAGTTATCATCTGTCTTTCATTTGCTGGTTTCTTTGACTTTCCTTTTCCTTGTTTTGTATTACTCTCTCTTAATGTCCTGTAAAGCCATCATGTAATACTATGTAAAGCGCCTTGGGGCAAATCTGTTGTGAAAGACGCTATAAAAAAATAAATCGAATTGAGTTACCGAAGACAGCACAGCAAGCAGAAGCGTCCAGGTAGACTGTAGGAATGGGGCAGCGTGTATTTGGCTGGGCGATATTATGATGTTATGAATCGATGTAAATCGATAACCCAGTGATTCATTTCAATATCATAGTTTATTTTTAAATGAATTTATGGCATAGTATTTTCAAAATATTGCCAAGCACTAGTAGAGACCATTCCAGTCATGACGAGACCATGAAAATTGCTGGTTAACGTGGAGGAAAATATCGACTGAAAAACTGGGACTAATAAGAGGCTCCGCCTAAGGGGGTTGAAAAAAGAGATGGTATGGCCACAGGAGAATTGAGGAGAAGGATAGAGAAATCCCTCCCGCTGGTAAACGTGTGGCCAACTGGAAGTGTAGGTGATTTGAATGGGATTTTATTCATTGTCAATGCATGCAACACAGCAGTAATAATACTGTTTATTTGTGGCACTGTCAGTCTGTCACTGTACCTGGAGAAAATAAACCGCCATCATTGTATCACCTCATCCCTGTCAAAAGTTTGCTTTTCCATCATTTCTTGACTGCACTGCAACAGGTGTTTTGTTTTTTGAGAAAATGCCTGACCACACCTGTCAGATTCGGTACCTCATTGTGACCCCAGTCCTGATAGCACTGAGTACAATAAAATGAGCCAATCAGCAATTTAAATAACGATGGACGGTAATCATGACACCATGGGAGTACACATGCCTTTTTGACATTGTCTGCTCTGAAATGTACGTTTTGTTACCAAAGTTGACATTTTTTAAATAATTGGCTTTGTGACACAGTATTATCTATCAGCACTGAAACTGGATCTTACAGTGACTTTAGTAACCATTCTAGATCCACATGATTTGCATGGTTGGACAGTGTGATGTACCTACAAGTAAGCTTTATAAACTATGGATATGTCATATACAACGTTACTGCTTCCATTCTAATTGCTTCCATGGCAACCTGTGATGTCATGGAACTGTTACTGGACAAGGTCTTTCCTTAGTCTTTGCGCAGCTTTTGAAGAGAGAGGCTATTTTTCTTCTCAGTCTAAAACATAGGGAAAATAAAATGGATACAAATCAAAGTTAAGGTTAAAATTAACATCAATATTAAGGTCGGAATAATGAGTCAAGGAGTCGAGGAATAAAATTTGAAAGTGTTTGATGGGGGCGGAAAATGGCAGAAAGCATGATGAAATCAGAAACCTGGACAATGTTGTAGTTTCTATAAAAGAGATGTTACCTACAGAAGTAGAGTGCATTGAGGTTGAGAAGGAGAGCAAGGTGGTACCGGAGGATCCTCCCAGGAGATGTGGAGAGGCAGGCACAGCGGAAGAGGCAGGAAACGCCCACAAGGGAAAGGTGGAAAATGTCTTTCAGAGGAAGCAAAAATTCAGAGGAGAGGTTGAAAGGGAATGGAAGAAGATCTGAGAGTGATGAACTTCACTAGGGGTCTTTTTTGTACAACAACTGGATGGCACTCTGATCTGAGACCCCATCGTGGAAGGAATGGAGAGTCATATTGGAAGAAATAATCCTTTTTAAGTAGGTCCCGCTAGCTGCCATGAGGCTCAGCTCTGTCACAAAGCTCTCCAGTGTGACTCGGAAGGGGAGCGTTTCCACTGGCAGCCCCAGCGTTACAGAAAGCCCAGGCAGAGGTCGCAGCCCAGAGGCGAGTGGCAAACGCTACCCCCTAGAGACAGGACAGGGAAAAACACCAGGAGGCCTCGACTGGCTTATTTAGATGGAGTCTAGCAAGAAGAAAGATTCGCAGTACAACAAAGATCAAAGACAAACACAGAATTCCCAAGAACAACAGCTGCACCGATCACTCTATAATCTCATGGTTTACGGCTGCAGGAGGAAGAATGTAGAAGCTGTTTGTAAATAAACCTTATAAAAATACATATTTAGCCTTAAGAATGGTGCCATTGTGGTAAGTGAGTACATCACTACCTTTTGAAGGTCTGAAATTATGTATCAGTAATATTTATTGACCAAAGCTCTCTGCAGGAAGTATGGTGAGGAAGAATCTCATATCCATTTATCAATGTTTTTTTTCTTTGACAACAATAATTATTATGCATGATCCTTCTGAGCCTCCATGTGTGTGAGCTAATGTGACGGGACACACTCACTGATTAAGTTCAGCCAATGCCATACAGAAACATAACTGAGTGTATG
Source organism: Mormyrus iriodes (assembly GCA_011763525.2). Taxonomy (NCBI): domain Eukaryota; kingdom Metazoa; phylum Chordata; class Actinopteri; order Osteoglossiformes; family Mormyridae; genus Mormyrus; species Mormyrus iriodes. The sequence goes on along the minus strand of JAAGVU020000081.1, from coordinate 2,541,550 downwards.
ACTGAAGATACATAGTGAAAATTCAGGTGCAACAGCTACGCAGTGGCAGTATATTTACTAAATAAAATGCTAAAGGTGTTAAAACCTGATGTGACATGTATCAACATTTAAGAAATGGAGAAAGGGGAACTCAACCTGAAACAAATTCGCACTCACCAGGATGCAAAACCCAGTCAGTCCTTCCCACCACCCCTTCACTGCACTCTTGTTTGAGCTAATCACCATTTTGGTTTGTCTCCCCAAGCGCCCACCAAAATGGCCGTCTTTTTGTTTCCCTGAATAAAGTCTTACACATACATGCAAGAACTATCAGTAGACTTCTGTGTTCTCAGGCGAAACATCAGCAGATCTTACAAAAGGCAGCTGTTTTGAAGCCAGAAATAAATCACAACCAAACGCTGCTCGGTCATAGGATAACATCAATCCATCCTTTCAGTAACCACTTATTTAATGTGGGGTCACAGTCAGGCTGGACCCATATCCTAGAATGCACCCGGTGCGAGGCAGACTGCTTTCAGGCCCGAGGACGATTCGTTCAGAGCAAAACGGACACTTTCCTCCCACCTCCCTGCTTTTGATCTTGACAGAAAATTCCACAGAGATGACTGAAAAGATGATCGTCTCTGTAAGCTTGGATCCCCGGTCTCTTCTTCAGGGACCATCCTCCCTGTTATTTCTCTCTGAACATTCATATTTCCCAGAGTTACTCTAAGGTCACCGTTACATTATTTTCAAAAGCATGAAATCGAAATCACCTCCTGGCAACGTATCGTTAATCCTGGACGTTAGTGCCCCACTTTTTTTGATCTCTTTAAAGCACAACTGAATTTCACTGCTCTGGTGATCCTTGCTTAGAACTTAATTGAACTTCTATACATGGACTCTTGACCTCGAGTAAAACTAAATCTCTGAGGTGTCTGTTTCCAGCCAACGCTCACCCAGAGCACATCACTTTGCAAACTCTTCTCCCTTCACAGTGTCTCTAGGGCGGTAAGCCTAAAATAATAATACAGAGAAAATAGCTTTGGCTGCCTCCACTCTCCAGAGCGCACAACAAAACTGGCACCATTAGCTTATCACACATTGTTTATCTGAGCGCTTCAGAATCCAAATAAACTATCACCACGGACACTGCCAATGTAGCTGTGGAATCAGTGAGGCTGTGTGAATGCTAATTTACAAATAAGTACTTTACTAATGCACGAACAAACAAAAAAAAATAACACTAGTTAGTGTTACTATTAATGTCGCACCATGTTGCTTCATCATAGAACACAGGACACAGAGCAGGGACCATTTTGGGAGCAGACCGCTGTGACGTTTGGGCTTTCATTAGCGGACATCTCCCATGGCCTTGTGACTAGCATCTTTCACAGCATCAGTGAACCCAAAGATAGAACCTAAAGAAACATAGCCCTGGAGGGCACTCAAAGAGCATCTCAGGGAAACACTTTGGAGTTATGAAGTTAGAGCTCTTTACTTAGTTACTACACGTAACACTATGCACCTTAACTGAATTAGGAAAGTACCAAAGTACAACAGCAGGCCCTTGCAAAGATTCTTTCTTAGGGAGCAATTAGGAGATGCACAGCTGAGAGCAGTTGGGACATTTGTGTGCCACGGATTGTTTCTGACAAGCTGTTCCAAAAATTAATCAATTTGATTACTATCAGAACATGTAAGTTTTAATACTGGTCCCATGGAGCCCAGAAATGTTTGCTGTTGTGACAAGGACTGGTTCCGCTCGAACTGCCGGTGAAAATAAGGTGTTAAAAACAAACTCCTATTTCTTGACTTCAGAGACGACATTCAAATCCTCCAAGCATGCATGTTTCGCTCATTCTATTCAATGATATTTTCTGGCCAATAGCCATATGGCTCATTAGCATAATTCCCATGATTCCAATAAATTTGGCACCCTGCTCACAGTGTGCATGCGCTTTCATGCGGAGCCTCAGAACCACCGGGGAAATTTAATTTCGGTGCCCGGCTCTATGAAATGCAGTCTATTCACGTGTCTCTTTGATGGCCTTGTGAAAGTTTGTCTCCTTTAGACATCGTCCGTGGATATACAAAATACGACATACGACCCGCGTGTGAAACGAAACACCTGCCGGCAAGTCGCAACGCTGGCATCAGAACTATATAATATGAAAGATGCGAAAAATTGTACTTTCCTTTGGGTCAAGAAAAAAACACCGTAATATGCTTGGCATGTGACACAAAATGTAGCACAGAAAAGGAGAAATCTCTCAATAGAGCAGTGCACCCACAGGGCCACGCGTTTATGCTGCGTTTTTCACTTACCGCCAGGGTCAAACGAGCAGCCTGAATGAGGCGTATCCACGGGAGACAGAACAGGAAAAAGAAAGAGCAAACGGCACTCCCATGTTCTTTCAATTACGTCGTCTTTATTGCCTTGAAGGGATGCAGCTCTCCCCCTCTCACCTATAAAGGTGACACGTTCCTCGCATCCACTCGCATGAATCGCTGTTTTATTGCGGCAAATTGCCATCTGTTGGCCTGGGGTGAATCACCACCGTTGTCTCAGTAGCCAAAGTATCGACCTTCAATAAATAAACAAACTAGCGCATCTTTCTAAAAAGTATTCATACATCTATCTCGTACCATTTGCCGATTTACGCCCACATAAATTATACATTCGTAGTTATATATGCACACAAATATAAATTTCTAAACGTGCATTTGCTTTAGAGTGCTATCAGCTTTGATTTGGAGTTTGTAGCGTGGCTACAGGCCCTCCCACTCCTCCTTCTGTTACGGAGGGATGTACTTGGGGAGCAGTCACCCAAAATCCGCTTCAGAAGCAGGCTTTCGGCCTTCCGGCACATTCACGCCGCTTTAGGCCCAGAGCACACGCAATGCATAGTCAAGCCATCTACCAGAACTAAGAGCAAAGTGCTTTCGCTTGTAGCCGATTTATGCTTTTTTTTTGCTTATTTATTTTAATCTCTCTACCCTAGAAGCTTCAGCTATAAAATAAGCAACTATTCTGCATTTATTGCTAAACACACGTTAAAGAAACCAAACAGATGAAAACAAACAGCGCCGTAGGGGCAGCGCAAAAGTGCACGCAGTTTCTCGCGGATAGCTACATTCCACATAAGGTCGTCACAAGTAGACAGACCAGTATATGACATTAAAGAATAGGAACGAGAAGGGGAACAGGGCTCGAGCGTAAAGGTCGACTCGCTTGGCCGCAGACGGGATGACCGGTTTCGGAGGAGCCGGCTTCTTGTTGTTTTTGGCCTGCGATTTGCCCACACCGTCCACTTCTATAGGCTTTCCATAGCAGTCGAAATTGGAGAGCTCGAAATCTCGGGGTAGCGACCCCACTATGCTGAAGTCGTTGGACCGGAGGTCGGATTTGGAGGTGCACACCTTCTTGCACCTGGTCTCCACCACCTGTCGAATGGAGAACAAGGTCAGGGCAGACGGAAGCTTTCGTCTTCATCCATACGCATGAAGAAGCTGCTGAATCGTACGGCCTGTGACTGGGCTGCTAGAAACGAGCAGATATGGCTTAAAAAATCAACAGTGAGAGTAAAAATAGATGCATTTAGTACCGTATTAGCAGAAAAAACAAGATCCATGAAAAACACAGACAATGTCACGTGCATGGTTTGTGCTGATCTGCAATAGGCGTGTAAGGAACATTCACCCATCCATCCTGTTTATCCATCTATCATCATCCATCCTGTCTATCCCCCCATTTACCTTGCTTATTCATCCATCCAGTTTATCTATCCATCTATCCACGCTGTTTATGCATCTATCCATCCATTCTGTTTATCCAGCCATCCATCATCCATCCATCCTGTTTATCCATCCATCCATCCATCCTGTCTATCCATCTATCATCATCCATCCTGTTTATCTATTCTTCCATCCTGTTTATCTATCCACCCATCCATCCATCCTGTTTATCCATCTATCCATCCATCCATCCATCCATCCATCC
>JAAGVU020000081.1:2515059-2537468 GCA_011763525.2 Mormyrus iriodes | reverse complement strand
TCCATCCTGTTTATCTATCCACCCATCCATCCATCCTGTTTATCCATCTATCCATCCATCCATCCATCCATCCATCCATCCATCCTGTTTATCCATCTATCTATCCATCCATCCATCCATCCTGTTTATCTATCCATCCATCCATCCTGTCTATCCAGGTACAGGGTTGCGGTCAGCCTGAAGCCTATTCCAGGGAATACAATGCAGGGACATGTACGGAGCAGTGACCTTATACTGTATAGACTTATCCCAAACACTTCCAGCATCCAGGTCCGCTTACCTGGAGCGCATTGGCGTGCATGGGTGTCCCTCCCGTGCCGTTGACCGTGTTCTTGGCTGGGGTCTTGCCCTCTGCCTTCTCCTTGCTAGCTAGCTTGGCCTTCTCCGCCTCGATGCGTTTGGGGCTGTTGAGCATGACCTGAACCACGGCATACTCCACCAGCGAAGCGAAGCCAAAGAGCAGGCAGCCGATGAGCCAGATGTCGATGGCTTTCACGTAGGACACTTTGGGCAGCTCGGCAGCCAGAGACGTGCATTCAGAGGACAGCGAAAGCACTGAGAGAATGCCTGCATGGACGGTGGCCAGAAAAGGGGCAAGTCACACAGACAGGGGGCGCTCTGGAGCTGTACACGCCACATGAGTGCACCACAAGCAGATTCTTCACGTTCAGCCACGTATAAACACAAAAGACAATCTTTAATCCTGCATATTATCAATCAATGCATTATTATACAGATTAAAAGGTGTATGTTTCTTAATTTATCACGGCTACAAATTTATAAATGATGCAGCTTTGAAGGGTGGCAACTTATCGGTTTAAGATGTTACAAGCAAAAAGATCATTTATATGAGTTCTTGCATGAGAGGCACCATATCAGAGAACCTGAGATGAGGTACATTATTGTAATAAAGACAGGGGACACTGTGCTAAAGAGCTGAAAAATACTGATTTCAAATATGGCACGAAAATAATGGCATAACCTCTAAGCCCTGATATTATGTACACATACAGTATAATACAAATATCTTATGTTAATAATCAACCTAATCCCATGTGTCAAACTCCAGTATTTTTGATGGATGAAAGCTTCAAAATATATTTATTATCTATTCTATGCTCTTGGGAAGTTCTAAGAAAAATCAAACACACACATGCAATTTAAGCACCAAAGAGTGTGATGGACAGGGCGTGACTGACCTGAAATGGAATCATTTACTCAGATGTCATGAACACATCTAGAGTTGGCAGGGTGGGGAGGGGGGGTGGTGGAGATGGGTGCTGTCAAGGGGGAGAGGTGGTCATGGATCTGAAATGGATGATTACTTCACAGGCAACTGTCAAACTGACTCCCCCCCCTCCCCATGGGCAGGGGGACAGGTCTACCTAATGGGACCCTGGCAGCGCTGGCGTCTGGGTTGATCCAGAAGGACAGCCATGAGATCACGACTAAGAGGAGGGTGGGAGCATAGACACCCATCATGTAAAACCCAACCTGTCTCCTCAGAGTGAAGATCACCTCCACGCAGGTGTAGTAGCCTTCATGGAAACAAAGTAATAAAGAATTAGAATTTAATTAGTCTTTAAGCCAATGCTTTAGCTTGCATTATAAAGATAGCAACAAATTCTAAATGAAGACAGTGGCCACTTTACATTCACATTGCACATGTTACATTGCATCGTGTCTATATACTTACAGTGATAATTGTCATTTAACGTGCACCTTAAATTTGTACATGCACCTCAGTCTGTGTTTTTGTGTAAATTTGTGTTTAGCAGAAGAACATGCAGAGTAAGATTATAATAGAATAGCGGACCAGCATATGTCAGGCCTGAATCCTGAATCATTATTAGGTACATCTAGGTAGTGCCAGGTAGGATCCACTTTCGTCTCCAGAACCGCTTCAAGGGTAAATGATTATTACCTTATTTTGATATATAAATAATCAGACATTATGTATTCTGAATCACTCTTCTCAACTACCTACCATAATCAAGGTTTTCACCAAAACGCCGATAACCAAAGCTGAACTTAAATAAAAAGTACGGCAGTCATTTTCGGGAAATAAAACTATTCCTGCACCCTTCAGACTAACTAAACTTAAACTGAAAAGGGAAACAAAAGTTGAAAGAAAAAAAATTATAAAAATTTCAACACCAATAACTAATAAGTGTGATTACAGTGTCTGGAACAATACCCCCTGGTGGCATTTAATAACTCTGGCCTGTATAATAAAGACCCAGACAGAGAAAAGTGATTTATATGGCTGCCACGATTCAATACCATTTTGACAGCTCTTAATAATAAAAATAGTCTCTGTATGCAAGGGCACAGAAGAGAGTTTGATATTGCGAGGGGAGGGGCATAATAATTAAAAAAGCACAGGTATATTTTTTTGGGGAGGGGGTGGGCAAATAAAGCCAAAATTAAATATTGAGGGGTACAGAGCCCCCCACCCCCCGGTTCCTACACCCCTGTCTGTGCGAATCTCATTTCATCACCTACTGCCTTGAGTGAGTTTTACTGACATTTCAAACTGAATGTATATATTTTTTTTGATAATGAATCTAAACTGTGAAATAAATGCAGCACACAATACGGAAAAACACTGAATCATTCCTTATGTAACACGTATAAAGTACATAGTGCAGATTAACAGTATTCAAGGAGCGCACTGGCGCAGGGATAATGCACCACACTAGCTCATGACTAAGACGGTCAGCTGATGTGTTTCAGTCACAGTGCAAACCACTTTCAGTGCATTTTCAAAATCTGTACTATACTGTATATATAGGTATATAAAAAGTATCCAATATACTATAAAAATACCCAAACTTGCCTGAACTGTAGTTGAACTAAGGTCTTTGAACTATTCATAGGGTAATCTCCCGTCAACATAACAATATAATTCATGCAAAAAATGAATTGAATTAATGTTTCTTTTTCTTGAAATATAAAAAATTTTGCTGGACTCAAAAGCTGAGTGCTCACTTAATTTTACAAAGTAAGACTACTTTTCCCAAAAACTCAAATTTATCATACTCATCTAAAGGAAATCCGTGTCATAGCAGGATACAATGGCTGATTGTTTCAGTCACCCAAACCTGAGAAACAGCCAAATGTGTCAATTTAAAAATATTGTATATGTAGTTGTTAAGAAAAAAAATGTTTAATGACCTGTGCCTTTGTAGTATTTCGTACAGTTTCCATATTCTATGTCCTCCTGCTTCACGTCGAACTGGGGCAGCGCAATTTCATCCATTTGCACCGGGTCACCTGACTGCCAGCTGAACTTGAGGTCATTTGTGGTATAGCCAACTGGAAACAGACATTCGGAGGGGGGGGGGGTGTAAGTGCCTCCCTCCAAAGTCCTCAAGACTCCAGATGGCCCCCCAAAAAAAAACAGGTGGCGGAGGCAGAAAAAGTGTGACAAATCGTAACAAAAACACGTAAAAGCTGATGATTTAATTTAGGTGAGGATCCCAGCGTGTAGCGTGTAGCGTACATGCTAACAAAATCAGCAGATGAAATGAGCTGTAATAAGGGCACAGATATAATCACATACAGCTTTCCAGCTGCATCTTGCACTTCTGGGTGTCCATAGGAAACAAAGTCAAATCCAGAGGACAGGACAGAGTGACAGACAACCTGGAACGTGACAGACAGGAAGAGAAATGCATTTTGCAAAGACTCTTACCTCTCTGTGTCATTGTGAAAAGTAGTTATTCTGATTTAATGCCACAACTATCTGTGAGATGTTCATAATTGTTTACGGCTAATCAAGAAGACATGAATTGCATTTATATTAGGAGATTAATAGAAACAGACCAATGTTTCTGAAGACAAGTGGTCTTCTTATGGATATACCAAATTTGAAAACCTTCTTACATCCTATCTGGATACCAAATATGTTCCTGAGTCATTATTCTGCCTAGAGACCAGGTTCCAAATTAGCTGAAAGTATACTTTTAGGAATGCAGATTCACAAATCGGAGTCAAAACGCACTCAAAACTCTTCATGCTACTTTCAGACTTGCAGTTGAGACTCATAAAAGCTTTGGAACAAAGAAAAATTTCAAGAGGCAGGCAACCCGTCACTGTCATGTGGAAGGGATTTGCATCAAGAATTCACATTAAACCGCATTAAACTGAAAACTGGGAAAGAAAATGCGACATATCCCAGTGACCCATGTACAAGTCATATCAAGCAATAATCCGCTAACTTGGTACCACGCCACCATGCCATTTCCCCAGACGAGCCATAATAACGCTGGGGTTTCCAAAGCCGTCGTCTGCGTGTGAAAAGCAGGGCTATCATCGCTCTTATTAGATGGCTGCTGTTCTTACTTAACACAGAAGCCATCGTCGTAAAGCTCCAGACACCAAAAAAAATGCACCAAATGCATTTGACTGCATCAATACTGGGAAGTCTCAAGATTAAGAGAACCGATTACTTCAGTCTATTTTTAGAAAGGCCTAAAACCTCCAGCAATGTGAATCCGGAAAAAATTAACAATATGCACATTTCAGCGAGAAGTCAAGACATCATCAATCATTATGGACGTAACATTAACAGTAAACAAAGACGTCTCAAGGATCACAGGCATGTAATAGCTAAATGAATGAGCGTAGAGTCAATAAAGTTCGACATTGAAACAGAAATGTGAAATACCTCATACTGATAAGTACATCGCCGTTGCGAAATATGAATAGGAGGATGTTTTCCTGTGTCACGTCGTGAAAGTTGGCGTTTTTTTCATTGGCGAAGAACAAATCGGGCTTCCAGAGGCACTGGAACAGGTTGGGATCGACGGTGAGAGAGTCTGATTTGAAATCGGTGGGAAGCCTCAGTCTGGGGTCGTTCCATCGCTGCCTCAGAAAGATGTTCACCCTGTAATCCTGGTAGAGGACGCGAACAGATACTTGTAGGTGTGCGTAAAATCGGCTAAAGGTAGGAATGATAGCTATTTAAAAAAATGTGCAACGAGTTGGAAATGCAATGTTATTATTGAGTGTTTCCATAACCAAAAGTAACTGTGAACCATGTAAATAGCTGGGGGTTCAGCGGGAGGGCAGGGCCACTGTTGCCTCACACATCCAGGGTTGCGGGTTTGATTTGCACTGGCAGTTCTGTGAGTTTGCAAGTTCTCCCCACGGGTACTCTGGTTTTCACACACCAAAAACATGCGGTTAGGTCAACTGGTGACTCTACAATGTCATTGGTTTGTGAGTGTGTGCCCTTCGAGGGTCGTATCCACGCATCCTGGGGCTGGGATTTCTGGGATTGGCTCCAAGTTAACCCTAACCCTGTATTGGATAACCAGTATGGAAATGGGTGGATGTCAGTGACTTTGGATGTGCAGCTGCTATTTAACAAGACCCCAGTTTACCCTCAATGCACCAACACCTTTCCTGTGTAATGGGAGATCTGGAAACTCAAACCGCTCTGTTCATGCACAAGGTTCAAAGTTTATGTACACACCTACAGCTGAACCCTCCCGGGGAAACAGCATTCGTTAGCACTAATTGGGCAAGCCGGTTCGACTGTGAGATCGGATCTTTCACTCCAGACACATTATCACTTTGCCTTAGGTGCCCCTCCCCCATCACCACATGCAAAGCCGAGCCACACAAAAGAGAAACGCGTCTTTGAGTTTATAAATGTTAATGGGTAACTCTGGGAAGAGAACGGAGCCAGAAGACCTCGGAGGACCTGCAGCTGTGCTGAGGAACTCTGTGATACCTCCCCAAAGGACCATCCAAAACAGGGTGACCTAAGCTAAGCATCTCCTCAGTCTTGAAAGACTCAGTCGTTTAAAACAAAGAAAGTGCCTAAACTTGATAAAATTCTCGATGCTAACAGACTGAGTTTCTATGGTGGTCTGATCCGTATGGTTACATGGCAGAAAGATTAGATCGAATGACAGAAGGTTGAACATCTCACTGCTGGTTGAATTCCACTGTCATTTCTCATACACAAAGTGACATAGTAAAGAAATTAATGTGACACTTGACTTGAGGGGGAAGTAACTCAGTAACTCCGTTACTATTCAAGTACAAATCATAAACAAATACAGTAACTGCACGAAATACATGAACAGTTATGATTGATTAACGGTGAACGAACATGGGATCAGTATGTAACTAACACTGAATTTCTGGTTAATTAATACATTAAGTAAGAGCGTACTGCTACATTATTTGTGCCCCCTCAAGTTAAGTGTTCCCTAATTTAACATCATAAATGCAAAATATCTTAATACCAAAGCTTTGCACAGTACCACAATTAGGCCTAATAATGCGCAGGCCTAACAGTACAGACCTCAGAATGCGCAGGTTTATGAACTGTTTATTCTGACCAAAGACCTTCCTACACACAGCGCCTCCTCTGTCTGATGCAGTCAAGCTTGCTCAGTGTTCACCCTTGAATACGTCCCCTTTGCTTAACTTCAGAACAGGTGCTCAAGTGCTGCGCACGATGAACAATGACAGCTCATTACATTTAATGAATTTAAATCGGGATCACCTGCTTCAGCTTCCCGTAATACAAAATTCATGATGTAGAGCAGGCAGCAATAATTGACGCCAGTGTGATAACGTCAACATTATGGACGTACCTTGATGTGAAGTACACTCCTGAATATCTTACACCTTTAATCCCATGTATAAAATCAATTTTTAAAAAACAGCTTGTAAGAAAGATCCATATGTCAAGACAGGGGTGATGGTTATTTCTCATGTATTGCCGTGTAACATTTGCTAATTTATTTGATACGTGGTTTGACCTTTATTTTATGTTAATTAATAATAATAATAATAATAATAATAATAATAATAATAACAACAACAATAATAATAATTTTTCCCCACTGTGCACATGCTGTCCTGTTCCTGTAATTGTATTGTTAGATGTTTGATGCTCTTGTTTGCACTGTAATAATAATAACAATAATTAAAAAATCAGCAAAAAATTTAAAAAGCTCTATGACCCAGGATTTGCTATACCTGACCTACTCATGGGGTGACACTGCAGCTTGGTGAGTCTTACCGTATCCTCAGATCATCAGGGTGGCTGTTCAAACCCCACCACTGACTCTGCGTGGGGAGGTTGCATATTTGCCCCACATTTATGCAGGTTTCCTTCCTCCCTCAGTGCAAAGACATGCACTTAGGAGAATTAGTCCCTATAAATCACCGACAGAGTGTATGATGTCTGCCCTGCAATGGACTGGCACCCCATCCAGGGTGCCACATGCCTTCTGTCCTATCCTTCCCGGAAGAGCGTCCAGGCTTGAAAAGCGGTTATAGAAGATGGATGATCTACCGCAAGGCATACCCATGAATCTTAGCCTGCACATGTATTCTAATGTGCTCAAAGCACTTGCAACACGTATGATACATTTAAGCTTCAGCCTGATTATTGCAAGATGTGCCAGACAACATATCTTTCTTGGGTCTGTCCCCACAAAACAGAATCGAGGCATGATATGAATATATCAGGACATTTACTCTGATGGTACCTTCATTTCCATTCCATAAACAAAGTGTCACATTGAAGTATATTGCTTAGTTTATTAAAAAGTTCACGTTTTTGCTCCCTCCCAGCTCCCACAAAAACGCGGACCTTTGTGGGTCCCCGAGGACTGGATTTGAAGACACTGTCTTTACATGGTGATGTGATTGCTAAACTAATAGCAATTAAGCCAAAGATAAAAGCCAGTGAGATTCAGTACTGTGCATCTTGTTCTTACCATAGTCGTTTCCTGGATGGAACCAAAGCTGTTTATGAAGATGTTAACCTTATCCTCCACTGGGATACCTGTGAACATTAAATGCCTGTTATTGCACTGAAAGCAAGAGGCATTTAAAGAGATTACAATAAGCTAAATTTTATTAATCTATCTGTCCATCCATCCATCCATATAATTTCTTATCTAGTCCAGAGTCAAATGGAGCCCATCTCAGTCAGCGCAAGTCCTAAGGCAGGGGACACCCTGGATGGCATGTCAGTTGAAAATCCATCCATCTTCCAAGTCCATCCTGAACTAAATTATGAAAAGGGCTGGAGCCCAGGCCAGGCAGCTTAGGACACAAAGCAGGGGACACGTTGGATCCAATGCCAGTTGGACACAATCCTTTTAAATCATTTAAGTATTATATTAAAAAAGACTTTCTTGAATATCCCCTTGCTGTTGAAAATCCCCTTCTTGTGTAGCAAAATTCAGCTCTACAGAGCCCCAGAGAAAAACATTTGAGCCAAATCTGTCTTGCAGGTGACTTTCCTAATGCCTTTTGATTGGGTGGTACATGCTGGCTCTGCCGGCGTCTTATTAAACAGTGAAAGAGCATCACTCAGCCAGGGACAAAGCACAGCAGCACACAGCTAGTTTTCTGAAGCACTGTGTTCCAGCCTAGATTTTCCAGGCTTCAACAGAAGGCATTTTGAAAGCCAAATACATTATATTTTCCATCTCTGAGCTCCTGTACCTGGTTCTTTAAATATCCACAACATATTTTTTCAGCTACGTTACAGAGGTCCTCCGTACCTTGAAAGTTGGGCCGAAATCTGGGATCGTAAGTAACCAGTAACCGGTTTAAGATGTTGCTCGTTGAATTTCCAGGGACTCTGGCAATGTCCTCTGGTGATAACTGTCTATGAAAATGAAACATTACAAAAAAAAAACACTCTCACTCAAGCTATGCTGGGCATAAAGGACATGTACAATTCCAATGGAATAAACACTAATACACCTTCTATGGAATTAACATAATGTAACTTTCTGTGCAGTGAAATGTTACAGTCTGTGGTGGTTTTCCAATTAAGCCATATAAAGGAAAGAAAAATTGCCTTTTCCAGTCAACAACTACAGAAGAAAATTTATAATATAATAATATATGTAATATATAATATAAACAAGGTAATAAATATTTACATTTTGAAATTGCCGAGTCTGAGAAAATATGCCACACTTCACATATCAAACACATTTATATTATAATAATAAAAGTAGCACAATGGGCACAAAGGACTGGACTACAAAAAAGGGTTCTGTGACAACGGAAAGACAGATGCACCATTATTTAAGCCCAGCTCTCCAAGCTTTTAGCCTCCATCACGGGGTGGCTCTCCACACGCCTTCTGCACACACTTACGAGGGACAGATCACCTGCTTCCCCTTCTTCCCCTTCTTAGCCGTTTTCTCCTTGGCGGACCCTGCCGCTACCCACAGGGAAAAGACCAGTAGCGGGAGTGCCAGCCGCAGCAGCCTCACCTCGGGTCGCATTCTCCCCGAATGCTATCAAAGTAAGGGCACAGGTGTCACAGGTACGTCGCCGTGGAACTTCACCGCCAACTTTAAGCTGCTCCGACATGCTTCACTGTGGTACATCAGACTCTACACTCTCAGGAAAAAGGGTAAAAATTTGTACCTTTGCTTGTCACTGGGGCTGTACCCTTATAATTGTACCTGTTAAGGTACAAAAATGGACTCTAAGGAACATGCCAAAGGTACAAACAGCATTAATGTACCATCAATGGTACAAAAATGTTCCTCAGAGTCCATTTCCATACCTTAAAAGGTACAATTACCTACAGCTAGGGGTACAATTGGCAGAGCCTTGAAGGTACAGCCCCAGTGACAAGCAAAGGTACAAATTCTTACCCTTTCTTCTGAGAGTGTACACGCCTTGACTTCACCCCACACGTTCACCCTTCCATATCTAACCACCATCTTTTATTGTAGCAGTTCCTACCACAGCTTCAATCATGATCTCTATAAGAACAGAGAACCTTAAAATCCTACAGCTTAGAATCAAGTCCCCTAATATACATTAAGAAACTTCAGTGTAAGTATGTCTTCAAACGCTTCCAAAATACTGCAATTACCTTCTCTTTCCTTAAAGAACTATGTGCTGCAGGTCTTCTGCAGTCTTTCAAGCTGTTTGCTACGGCATAATCTGAGATCCTTCCCCCTGATTTTGGGTGTTTCATGCACATATGTGTCACCTGTATCGTTTACTCGTCCCAGGCGCACATCTTTTGATATCATTCAGCCAAAAGCTGTTCAGCTATATCTTCCCCATCTATCTCCTCAGCAGAACAGCTTATGCATTACAATAGGAGCTACTGAAAACATCTCCTCCCTCATACTCCTTACATACTTTCCAGCCTTCGTACATTTTGAATACCAGAACTTTATTCGCTTAAATTTGCTGAAATAGGCCATTCTTCTCATCCGACCCACAGGACAATTAAAAATGTATTTGTCATACCCCAGGATGGGATTAAAAGTATAGGCTTAGTCTATCAAAACGAACATTGCAGCGATGTCACGGGATTCCATTTTAGACACTGAGACGTCTTATACTTTTAATTTATGGTGTATTCAGGGATGTTCAGAGACCATAATTTGTCCTGATTTTTGAAACCCTGAATCAGCACATTTTTGATCTTCCACATGTGGTTATTTTTGGATTCCAGAAATAAATTCAATAATTATATTCATTTATATTGTTGTTTATTGAGGTTTATGTTTTCCTTCATATCCTAGAAGCTGTGATCCTTTTCCATGTTTTATCACAAACACGTTGTTACATTGTATAGATCTGATAAAAAAAAAAAAAACAGTTCAGTATAACTACAGTATGTTTTTGAAGCACACACAATTGATATGGCATTCATTTACACACTAACCATCACCTTAGTAAGAGGCCTTTCCCGCATAACGCTGTATGCAAAATTAGGAGCAATTAAGTGCATTTCATGGTCGGCAGCCTCGTCACACATTATGTGTATGCCTCGGCGCTGCAAACACATCCCACAGATATATCGACTTACACACCGGCCCTTTAGAAACTGCCTTCTGCGGCTTAAGATCAATGCCGCAACGGTGTCCTATGCAGAGAAATACGGTGTCCCGGTAAACCAAGAGAACCATATGTCTAAGCGAGGCACGAACCTCATTCCCTTATACCTGATTGAAAAAAAAATCCTTTTTCAAAAATGGACAACTACCATAAAAACAATTTATAATGATTTTTATTAGAAGACCGCGTACTTTTTGCGGGGTTTCTGAAGGCATGCAAATACACACTATTCACATTTTAATAGCTTACGGGTATTCAGCGACATTTTGGATAGCCTTTTAAGTTCCTGCATTTGTAACAAGTAATACCCAATATAGGGATATTTCAGAAGCAAATCGATAAGAAAATATTAACAGATTTTCAAACCTATAGTTCGTATTGCCATTTCTAAACTCTAACTCTTGTTTCTAGTTTATTAACTGTATGCTAGTAAATTAAGACATTTGCTTTGCACAACTAATGGTTTAGGCAGAAACCAGGTTAACCTCGTGGTGATAGAGAAACATTGAGTAAACTCCAGTATGCATTTCCTTTGGGGATGGCCATCAGACTCATGCACCACGCCGCCAAGGATCGTTTGCGCTTAACGCTCATTTCACTTATCGATAATGGAGCGAAGAGGACAGAAAATCCCATTTAACACAAGCGAAAAATGCAGCTACAGCCGATTCGATGTAGAGATCCATAAAGCAGTAAACCGCCGAAGTGATAATGGGCTCTACACAGCAGTAATAACTTATATTACTTACCAATGTATTGCGGTGATCTCCAAACGATCTTGCTCTGCAAAATTGATGGCAAAGGATGCAAAACAACCAATTGCCCGGACAGGAGATCACCATCAAAAGTAACCTAGCGCTTCTGCTTCCTTACACAGCTATGTATTACAAACGCGAAACAGGAAATTACACTTTTAACTTCTGATGGACCATATTATCATCTATCGTTCGTTCCGTTTCTATTTCCATATGCCCCCTCCCTCCCGTCCGTATTATATCTCGGGATGGCCAAGATGGAGCTCGGGGTCCTGCACCTGCTCTAGCGCATGCGCAGTGCCCGCGCCGCCTCTCAAAGCGCCGCATCAGCACCGAACTTGTGGAGTCACAGTTACTGCACGGAGATTGCGCAGCACCAGCATCTTCCCGTGCACGTGCGATCCTCTCATTAATTATCATCGGCATCACGCATATATAGCTGATATATAGGCTAGTTAATAGCCAGAACATAATAATGATAAAACAATATGTAAGCGTTAGTATTAACTCAACGTAAAATCTTAAAGGTGCATTTCCTTGACTGACGTCCTAACTGTTTAAGATGAACCTCGTGTCTTTCTGTAGAAAAGTTTCTGTGTATAGTAGGAAGAGATGCTTATATATTTTTTTCACGTCTTCGCGTCTTAACCTGAACTCAGTTTAAAAACTCAGCCTTAGCTAGACTGCTTTTATACATGGTAATGTTGACCATATAGTTTACTGCAACTCCAAAAGTTTATTCGGACAGCACGTTCACTGTTACATTTAAGGGTCAATGTGAGAATGGGAACAGAATGGAAGGGTGGACACCAGATAGCAGAAAGGCTGATCTTGAGGTCACATAGGCATAAAGGCAAAATCCAGAGAGCGACAGAACTCTGAGCAAGGAAGAGAAAACCACACAGAGCGTAAAAGCACATTAACGCTGGCGGGCAATCTTTCCGATTGCTCAGATGTGGTTTAACAAGACATGTGTCAAACACAGTAACAGTTTTTTAATGAAAGTGAATATGAGGACTGAACTTTGCAAGATTTACATTTCCACAGTAAATGTATATTAAAAGGTAGATTCAAAGCAGACTAATACAGCTTTATTTGCTGAGAGTAATGGTGAAATGCTGGCCTCCTCCTGCGTATTCCAGTGGAAACTTAAGGGGAAGGGTACAAATATATACTGTGCTGAAAATTACAATTTTTTTTCCTTCAAGGCTGTAAAATATAAATTGCATATCCCAAACTACATTACACTGATTAGTATAACCAATACGTTTGACTAAACAAATCCTTTTAAAAAAATTCTGCCATAGTAATTGCTGAAATGTACATTTCCCTGGAATAAAGGAATCATGCGGCTTTACAGCAGACCTGTGATGTTCAGAATTTCTACTGAGAAAAAAAATCAATGTTTTGATAATACATAGAGAAGGCCTCAAGCAAGCCCTTCATTAATCAAATCTCACCGTTTTCATTAAATTCTCTTCAGTGTCCGCAAAACTATATGAGACTAACGGAGGATTACGCTATTGAAAGTGAGTCTGTTCGGTTAGTTTCATAATTGGTTTAAATATCTATGCAAAAAAATTTTAAATCAAAATCATAGCATGCACTAGTGAGAAATGCAACAGCTATCGCCGTATGCAAGAGAGGCAAACTTAAATCACGTTCTCCTCCGACAGACAGGGATTACCAAAAAATCCATGCAAACACAATGGGCTCACCCATGCAGTATGGACAACCCTGGACAGCCCTTGACGTGAAGTGTAAGTAGATCACTACTCCTTTGCTTTGATGGTACGTTTTCTAGTTATCGACCTGGAGGTAATCGGAAGGGTCCGACATGCAGGAGTGAAACAGACGTGTTGAATTACGATATATATGACCTATAACCGAAACAAGGGAGGTACGTGTTATGGCGTTAGCTTGGCTTTCCTAAGGGTAAACATTGTGTACAGTATGAAAAAACTGAAAAGTTCTGAGACAGGAACAGTCGTGTCTTTTGCACTTCTGCTGACCAAATCTCTTAGAAGGAAAGACGTGTGTACATTTAATATGTTCCTGCGACCGAAAGTCTTCAGCTATCATAGATGCCATGATGCTTCTTGTGCACTTAGCATGCTATTCCAGAAGCGACCGGCAGAGCTCACGGTTCCAGTGTGAACAGCCAAAGATAACTCGGGTCTAACGCATCATACAGACCTTACAAAGGCATTTGAGCGCCCCTAGGCATTGTGAGTGCTGGTTTAGCAACCTGCAACAATGGGAGGGGACAAGTACATGTGCAAATAGCATTAGCTATATGGCTAACATTAAGGCCTATTCTTACCCTTGTAAGGCACCCTCTTTAGCTAAAGGCAAAGCTAGTTGAAGAGACCACCAGATGTCTCCAGCTTGTAAGCAAAATTTACCATTTTGGAACCTTATCATGTGAGGATACACATTCCCAGGAATCATGGCCATGTGTCTCCCTCAGATATCATCACAACACTTCCCCACAGAGCTTCTGAAAAGCCGCCTTACAGTCTGACTTTATCGACGAGGTGATTCACAAATACCACTGGGGTGTGCGGGGAACGAGAGGAGGTCATGGAGACAAAATACCAAAGCTATTCAGACAGAACCTTGAGGGAAAAAAACAGAGGGAAAAGGAGAGAGCATTTCTGCACCAGAGTGCAGACATCTGCTCCTTCCCAGCCCAAAATGCAACCCGACACCTTCAGCCAGACAAAAGAACGGGACCTTGTACCAGATGCCAGTTTAACAATCCACTGATAAGCTGTGCTACATGCGTATACTCACACACTTGAGCATTAAATGCACATTTTGATTTCCCATGCTTTTTCAACATCCCATCTAGCACCTTGGCTACGATGCACACTCTGAGGTAGACTGCCCGGGTATTGCATCATGGATCAAGAATTGCAATCTAAATCGGTAAGCACACCCCCCCACCCGACTTTATAACAGAGAAGGTAGTTAAAGGAAATATGAACTCTTAGAAGATTCTGTTCATGGGCAAGAAATGACAACAACCACATGAAAAGCATTTCATGCGGTCATACCCCATGACACAAATTGGAAACAGGAGGGAAGGATTACTGCAGTGTCCAAGGCTTCCCCATAACACGTGAAGGCTGAGTCAATCTTTCAACATGGCAGATATTGCATCTTTCTACTGCTAATTTAAAGAAATGGTTCTCTTTGTGTTTCATCTTCATTCATCTTAACTGAAGGGGGTTTTTCTTTACGGAATTCTTGCCGCATGGCAGTAAATCTTTGTCTAAGGCGGTGATATGGCGAGTTACGGCCTTAATTCACTGCGGACACCCAAGCTTACGCGGTGACAGTCGGGTCACGAGGCCAGGGGGGCAGGTGCCCGAGCAGACGCCTCTGGGGGGCAGGCGTCGACGGCCATGGTGCACACCAACCCCGCGAAACACGTGAGGCACGCCTCTGTCAGCAGGATCACCGTGTCACGTGATTTAAGGCGCATTCCGCTAACAATTCCATAAGCTATGTGAGCAA
The DNA here is from genome assembly GCA_011763525.2 of Mormyrus iriodes. Lineage (NCBI taxonomy): Eukaryota > Metazoa > Chordata > Actinopteri > Osteoglossiformes > Mormyridae > Mormyrus > Mormyrus iriodes. Next base: position 2,522,325 of record JAAGVU020000081.1, on the reverse strand, counting down.
CCCTGGCCAGTCAGTGACCCAAGTGCCAGAAAACAGATATTATCATATATGTTCACCAGTATAACAGCTCATTAATCTATTTGTCAGACCGCGTACCCAAGAAAGGGTGACGGCGATACTGTAACCAATCCGAAGGCAACGTAGCACAGGGGACACTCAGGATGGGATGTCAGACCATGAGCAGAGACATACTCACACACACGAGCAATTTAGAAACACCAGCACATAGCATAGTTTTTGGACTGTATACAGAAACCAAAGTAGTTCTGGGAATCCCACATGAAAATGAGGAGAATGTACAGAGCTCACACACACGTTGGACCCTCAACTCTGAAGGTGTCAGGCCACAACAGTGACCCAATGTACCACCCTATAGCAGTTAAATTACAGACCTAAACACTATTGCCCCTAAATGCTGTGGGATGACCCTGAGTCAGAAAAACGGGTATGTCTACAAAATAATTAAACCTAACAAACCTGGGGCAATGTAGCAGCCAGCACAAAGCCGCACCAATGCAGCATACTGATGCTTTGAACAAATGGAGACCAATAGCAACAGCTCTCTACCAGAAAGTATCAAGACTAAAGAATCACAGTAAGTTAGATCCATTCATAATTTGCTTTCAAAAGAATACTTATTTAGTCTCCCTAAATGCCGTACCAGTAACGCACTTTAGTACTCCCGAAAGCTCACCACTATAAGACTCTAAGAGTTTTCACCCACTGAGTTGCATAACTCTTTATACATAGATACCGTATCGGACGTTTATATTACTTACAACGTGAAAACTGAATGTAGACCTCGAAGTAGCAAGGCAGTAAAATGCTGATCATGGATCCTTAAAGCATCCAATGTGTTTCTTCATTTAAAATCATCTCAGCAGGTCTCACTCCAAATCAGCTGTTTGAATTCATTTCATATAGAACTGGCATTTCTACACACGACTATTATTTTTCCACATCAACATATAGCCATAATCTGTCACCATTTAAAGTCATTCCATCAAAAGCGACGTTTGTGAATGTCAGGATAGCGTGTGGATAATGACAAGAGAATAACATGTTTAATTTTGGTAAAGCGCTTACAATAACTTGAATTTTATCACGTATATATATAACGCGTGTAACGAAAGAGCGCGTCTTCGGTTACATTAAGGAGCAGGAGCGACTATTTAGCTTGGGCGTCCCTGTGGGAGCTGGGGGGAGTTCCCTTGACTGGGAAGTTGGACTTTATGTACAGCACCTGTTGTGTCGCCAGTTGGCAGTCTGGGTCCACCCAAGATTCAGACGCTGCCGCCTCAGCACTGCCTCTCGATACATGGGGATTAGACTTCACGCAGTATCGGGAGTCCGTCTTAACGGGACCGTCCGGGAGAAGCGGGGATTTTCAGCGAAGGCACCGTGCACGTCTCCGCTGGCAATGCAAGGATAATGGACGCGATCGAGTACTTTGGGGACTACTGAAAGGGCAAAAACAAAAAAGTGGTAAACGAAGGACACGGACCATCATACGCCAACATAAAAGTGCAGAAAGATCATCCCGCTAATTGCACGCCTCGGGGTGACCCGGCATATGCAAGCGCTGTGCAGTCTTTAAAACTTGCTCGATGAACATTAAAACTTTTCGCCGGAAATTTTTAACAAAGTAAGCAGGTGCTTTGTGTTTGCATCCCACGGCTTCTTCGGAGCGCAGCGTGCAGCGATTCAACTTTTCTTGGGGGGTGGGGGGGTCCGCGGGCGCATTAAAACAGCCTAGTATGTAAAAATTATTATTTTTTCCTTTTACCGATGAGAAGGGGACTTTTTGATCCGATTATGTGGATACCAGTTTGTCAGTCTCCTCCGCCGATGCTTTTAAGTCGGGATCCCAGCTCTCGCACCCAGCACAGACTGTGAATGGTGACAAAACACGTCCTGAGACGCCCGGCTCTGCAGTCCCATCTATAGGTCTCGCCGTATACCGTCATCCAAATGATCCTGTCATTGTTATTGCTCCTTGTGTCGTCTGCTCAGCGTCATGGATCGGGGGCTGAATCAAGTGTCGGCAACACGTTTCAACACCCCGGCTTGAAAGGGCTGAGCGGTAAGCCGGCATGCGGGCCTTTCCCATCAGAAGCGTGTAACACTAACCTTCCATCCTGCTTCAAACGCTGCTTCACCCCCACTTCATCTGCTCGTTTACTTTAAAGGGGTTTAAAGCGCAGCGCTTTTCTTCCTGACGGACATTTCCCCTGTGGTCAATTGAAATGAATGAACACCTTTTGTTCGGCGCACGCTGGATAAACCAGCGCAGAGAACGTAATGACTTTATAACTTTTAAAGTGTGCCTCAAGTGAGCTATAGAGAGGGGAAAACTCACTTTTCATATCTCTTGAGATTTGGTTTCGGTGTAACTATTAAAGGAGCCCTTTCATGCGGGCGAACAGCCGCGGGCTCTGTAATTTGCGTACCTTCTGAGCCCTCCTTGATTTATGCTTTGTTTCACTCGATTGGTCAAATAACAACTTCAGTTTGAATTGAGGGTCTGGTGATTTAATCATTTTTAAAGTAAATAAAGCGATGTTTTCTTAATGTTGCGTTTAAAGTAATTCGCACGTTTCCTTTTTAGGATTCACTAACTAATTCTTCTGTTTGCGTGTGATTGTGTGAGAAAGTCGGTATGATTTTCTTATGGTGTTAAAACATTGATTAGCTATTGATTAATTGATATTTAGGAATAATATCTCAAATAGGCCTACTAATTGTGTTTAATGTTTAATGTAAAGTAAACTTGACCCTAAAAATTTCAGCTTGAGAATGAAATGTTAATACCTAAGTACATGCTGAAAATTGTTTTATTTTTTCGTTATTAAGATTTATAACATGTTTGTAAGTTCGGTCTGTAGTTGCATGCCCTGACCATATCTTAACTGACTGTTTTTGGCTTGGATAATTTGCCTTGGGCCTTACTACTCTGTGTTTATTTACTTTTCTTTGACTGGCTCCCTGACTCACCCAGTGCTTAAATTTTACATACTCTCTCCCTCTCCCATTTCAAGAACTCTTGACCTGGCCGCAGTTTTTCATGTAGCCCCATTTAACTCCGTAAAGGTTCACATTCGCGCTCCCACCTTCAAGTTTAGCACGGGGCACGCTGACTCAGTTTGCAAGACAGATGCTGAGGTCCAGGACGAAGCCCTTTATTTAAGGCAACGTCACCCGATGCTGTCGTGATAAGGATCACCCATGCACTGTGAGGAGCATTGCCCAAAAAGCCCAGATCTGCAATGAGTATCTAATTAGATTTAGGAAGTCCATGCTGGGGACGAGTCGGCTAAAAGCTTTCACAGAGCAGCTGTTGCTTCAGCAAAGAGCAGTCGAAGAGAATCCTTAGAGAAGAGCAGGTCAATTCTGCCAGCTGATATCAAATGCCTGTGAAGCAGACAGTATTGATTAGTCCACGTGGTCATATGCCCAGATGCAGTGAATGTATAGGCCGCTTGTCAAGGGCTAGGTTATTCGATGGCTATGAAGATCAGGCGGCCGCACCTGTGATGCACACAAACCTCCTCTTTGCTAAACTAGCCCAGGTATCTCTCTGTCCCCATGTGACCCCGTCAGCTGTGATTAGTTTATTTGTTCAAGACATGTCTCCTGTGCTGACAGTTCATAAGATTAAGGGACTAGCCAGCATCAGCTATGAAAGACACAAGGTTTTTTTGTGTGTCAGCAGTGCCCTTATAATTGAGAGATAACCAGGGAAATTACGATAGCCCCCGCCAAGTTAATTTTTTTTTTTTTTTTGAAAACTGAGATTTGTGCATGAGAGTATAATTAAATTCTCTGAAGAGAAGTTCATTTTGGTTCAGCAGGAGGCTATCAGGAACGGAAATTCATTTATCATAATCGTAGAGTGGCGGGAACTGTTTTGCAACAACCGAATGCTTTTGGACGATGTTGGAACAGGTTTTACTTAAACCGAAACACACTTTGCATCGTGCTCGTGGCCATTGAGGTGGAGATATATTTGCCGGCCGATCACTTGCTTAATTGGTGAGTGAAGTCCAGGGTTCAGATGACAGATTTGGGATGTAGTCATTTTCATTTGATCGTTCAGAGTGGGGGAAGGGGGGGTCTTCAGTCTGTCCACTCTGTAAAACTCTGTAAGGGCAACACATCAGAAGTAATGAAAGGCGTTACTCAAACATGATGTCAGTCATCCATGCGTACCAAAGCCCACCTGCTTTAGGGTGTTACTGCACTAATTTACAGTTAGAGATTAGCAACAAAACATATCCTATTTTGCACATTAATGGAAAAGGATGTACTGCATTTGTGAAGAATAGATAATTATTGTATTCATCATTGCATTAATTACTGGGTCTATTACGTCATTATCTGAGGATATGGTATCTGATTTTTGCACTGTGAGGCCCTTCTGGCATCGAACAGCCTTTGCTGTGAAAGGTAGGGCAATAACGTGAAACTCGCCGAACATGCTGATGTGATTCTTTGGTTAAGCTTGAAGATCAGCGGGTGCCCCTTAACACATAACCCAGAAAGCAGACGGGGAGGTAAACACAGCGTGTCGAGGAAGGAAAACCTGTTCGTGAGCTGACCTCATCCAGCCCCTCTACAGTTCTGCTTGTGACAGAGCTAATTTCGGGTGTTGACTGTAAGAAAACGAGGCGGCGGTTGTTAATGTTGACTTTCGGCAGACATGCAAGTTAATTCCATCATTCAGGCCACTGTGTCTGTGCCATATGTAGATAAAGGCCTTACTCAAGGGCCCAAGAGTGGTCATGTAACCGTTGGGCCCTTGATTGAGGCTCTTAATCCTGAAAAATTGCTCCAGGGGCGCCAGATCAATGACGGACCCTACATCAGAGGTCTCAAACTTACATAACCTGGGGGCCACTGGCTAGGCGATCTTCAGCTCAGCTGGGCCACTTGAGCTTTTTGTGAGCTGAAAGAGAGATGTGTGTGTTGGGGGGGGGGTGGGGTGACAGAATGATGTAATATCGTTTTTTAATTCTCTGTGGCAAAAGAAATATCGATCTGCGGGCTAGATTGAATAATGAATTGAACACATAGTCTGTATTCGCTTTCACACCAAACTTTGCTCTGATGTATGTCCCATATGAGAATACCACCAGCTGTACAACAACTAAAGAATTCCTACGTACCTGTACTTGTACAAGTGACAAATAAATTTGCATTATCAAAATCCCATTTCAGTGGCAACCATTAAGAGTGCGGCCAGAAGATGAACCCCTGGCCGCTTAAGAGTAACGAGCACTATAAGCTTTATCATTGCAAAATTTTGCGGCCTGCACTGTTTATGATTGATTTTATTTTCTGTACTGAAATTGCAGAGGGATTCATTTTACATTTTTATCATGCTTAAATATTCGAAGACGTATTCCCAATGTTTATACTTCCGTTATTGAATTAACGGTCAGTTTATCGGTTTACTTGATTCATTCTCTGATAAGCGATAGCCTCTTAATGACTGGAAAATAAGTAGAACTAAAAACGTAAACTAAAATTAAACATTTATAGAAGGTTTTTTGGCAATGCAATAGAAACACTCTCTCCTTATGGACTGTTTGCTATATAGCAGTAAGATAAACGGTATGACATACAATGACTGAATAGGGATTTTGCAGTTAAGTACTTGAGAATTTCTTGTACAGGACATTTTGTAAAGAAAGAAAATCTAGATGGGGAAGGGGCAAATTTTTAAATGCCCATAAAATGGTGCTTTTAGATAAATCTGAGAAGCATGCTTTCGGGGGGGGCGAGTCCAATTACGCCCATCCTGGCGTGAGCTGCTGGACTTGCTGGCCTTTCAGCCCCGACTGGAGACGGTGTCACGCGCCTGGCATTCACAGACGCCACTGCTTGCCTGGATTTTGTCATCCACTGGGCAGATTGTGTGTGTGTGTGTGTGCGTGTGTGTGTGCGTGTGTGTGTTGAGGGGGGGGAGGGTGCTAGTTCTGCCAGCGTTTATGCATCTCCTGTACAGTAACTCGCTGAGAAAGAAGGTTAAGCTCCACACACTCATGTGTGGTCATCTGAGAAGATATGTCTCCATGCCACATTCCCGGTGACTCAGAAATGGACTCCAGAGCACAACTCTGGATGGAGTTTCCAAACTAAAACTTTGGTCTTGGGTTCGTGTGCCTTACAGAATAGCCGCATGCGGAGGGGATCAAAATTGTGCGACTGGTCCAGGAGTGGAAACTGAAACGAGCCGCGAACAGTAACATTATTACACCGCGTCGCGTCGCTACGCTCACTTTAGCATTTTAGCAACCAGATATTAGTGTGATATTGCACGGAATGGGGGCTGACGTGGTCCCCAAACTGACATCATATCTCATGTTATTAAAACAGAGCATTTTACCAATGGCCTCTTCAGCTACCCCTCCCCCTGCCCCCAAATATTAGGGTTAGTGAATTTCTCACAGAGCACTTGCCTGGAAACGAGGCACCCTTCCCAGCTATTGTATATGTTTTAATTAGGAGGCATGGTGGTCTGCTGCCTTGGCTCGTTTTGTCTTTCCGAAATCCAAACAGTTCCCCATTACCCTTCTTTTAAGTTGCCAGGATGATTGTAGTATATTTCATATACTACCTATTGCATATGTATATCTGTGCAATACCACAAGGTATTTCTTAACTTATAGTGCACCAAAAAACCAACAGCTAGCTCCTCGCTCTTTGTGAGTTGTAGCTAAACAGCTGTTATTGATCACAACATCATGTGTCGGTTGATTTCTTTGTTCTTTTACCAACACTTACCTTCTTGTGAGATCAAAAATCTCCTTAATCGGATAAGTCTGTCACTGGCTTAGCGATCTTCTCTAATCAGTTTTCCCTCGTCTAACTTTAATTTGATTGTTTTTTGGGTTTTTTTTTTTTTTTTAACTCTCTCGGGCACAATCTGCAAGATCAGCCAGGTATTCTAAATATATTCAAGATATTCTAAATATACTCAACCAGTCCTGGATCTAGTGGATCCCCCGTGGGGTTAATGGTCTCTGTTTTAAGTACTGTTGCGTGTGTTTGATAGTATAGCACCCAATGAAAGTAACTCTTGCCTGACTGACTACCCAGAATGCATTTGGCCTTGTTGTTCTTCACTAGCACTATATTCAATAGCATTGTATACTTGCTCCAAAAGTCATGCATTAAATAATGGCACCCCCACCCCCCCCCCCCCCCCCCCCCCCCACCACCCCCCCCAACCCCCCAACACAGAAAAAGACAACACCCCCACAC
>JAAGVU020000081.1:2487797-2515049 GCA_011763525.2 Mormyrus iriodes | reverse complement strand
TTCCTTTGGGCTTTTTTTTCTTCACTAGCAATATTTTCAAAAGCATTGTATACCTTCTCCAAAAGTTATGCATTAAAAAAAGCCCCCCCCCCCCCCCCAATGTTCACGACCACAAGGATACACATTCAGTACAGAGGAAGAGGTCCCATTCATCCCCGAACATTTCGTTATTCCGCAGGCCCCTTTGGCACGTTAAGATGATATGCATTTCAGATATAAGACGCAGAAGGATGGGCAGAACTGCAGATCAGGTTTAACTTTAGCTTAGGATTGAAATAACACAGAAATTGGTATCTGGCATTCTTAGTTATTTTTTTTATCCATGAGTAGTAGCGTGAATTTTTGTTATTGACTGAATAAATATAGTACCAGTCAAAAGTCTGGACACGCCTACTGAAAACCATTTGTTTTTCAACAAGATGATAACACTGAGCACACCTCGAGGTTATGTAGTAAGGAATATCTTGCAAATGGGGAAAGAGATGGGGTGCTGTGACAGATGACCTGGCTCCCAAAATCCACCCCCCCACCGACCTAAACCCTATAGAGCTGGTTTGGGATGAGTTGGATCAAAAAATAAGAGCAAGGTAGCCAACTTGTGCCCAGAACTTGTGGAAACTCCTTCAGGACTGTTGGAGAAGCGTTCCAGGTGGCCACATCTGGTAGCTGGTTGGAAGAATGCCAAGTGTCTACAATGCTGTCATCGAAGCAAAAGAGGGATATCTTGAAGAGTCTAAAGTTTGAGAAAATTCTGAGATATCGAACATGTCTCTTGGTTGCTGCAGTATTTGATATGTATTACTTCATTGCCTTAAGGCCTTTTACTACAAGGTGAATAACAGCTAAAATAGAGACAAATGTATTAAAAGTGTCCAGACTTTTGACTGGTAGTATATTTATCTTAGCAATATCTCAGTAAGGAAATGTTGATCCATGGCTAACCTTGATTATGAGCAACTCTGTATATAGCAATGCCAAATAATAATAGTGTAAATTGACCAATGATACTGTGGTTGTTGCATGCAGAGTAGAAATGACATGGCAATCTAATGGTTAACACGCTGCCTCTGGTAGCCCTGCTTAACCCTAGAAAGGTGCTTGGGAAACATTACAGATGCAGTAAAATATTCAGCTGTATAGCAGGGGTGGAAGTAAAAGCTAGGGACTTGAGGTAAAGTTATTTATTAGGGCATTAAGCAGAGTAGGTCTGGATTATCAAACAAGATACTCAGTTCACTTTAGAGATGAGAACACTAACATGAAACGTCACGGAAGCGTTCAGTGGGGGTGGGGGTGGGGCTAAGCCCCCACAGTGTTGAAAGGCTTACCTAAATGGGTGGTGGGGGGGGGCGACACTATTCCTCAATGTTTCCATGAAAGTTACACAAAAGACACACAAACCCAGACCATTCAGTGATCTGATCCCCAACTCTATGGAAACATCAATGATGCAGCAGGAATATCTCATAAGGGGCTCGTAAATTGCCCGAAATCTGCCAAGGACCTGTCAAGGTAAGGAACTTCTCCAAAAAGACACACAATAGTACAATAAACACATTGAGGCAGAACACCTGATTTACATCGCTCGGAACAGAGCAGCTCTTTGAGAGCCTGAGTGGCTAACGCTAACATTGGCATTGACAGCTCGCTGAGAGATGTTTTGGCTTGATCTGTCTGGGGTGTGCTGCCTTTCTGCCCCTGGACATCGTTTAGCTTCATACTATCAGCCTGAGCTGCAAAACCTCTCTCCCCCGTTTTAGTGGTATAAGGACTTCAGTTAAAATCCTATATAATATATATCCTATGTAACTTCAGATATCAAATGCATTATCATAAATGAATGCCATTAATAAATTAACATGCAACGGGTGTCTTCAAAGGCATTTATAATCTTCTCTGCAGGGCCAGTTAACCATAGATATGGTTTCCACTAGTGTGGGGGGGTCAGAAAGTTAGCTAAATTCCATTAGGCTTACAGTTCTGGTTTGGAAGTGCACAGAGTTGACAAGCTGACCTTGGTTTCATTCTGAGGTTGGTACACCTACATTCCATGACTGATTTCATCACCCTGTGTCAGTAGAATGTCTTAGAGCAGCCTGGCTCTTATCGTTACTCATTTATATGCTGAGTATTGTCTGCGGTTTAAACGGTTTTTGCCTTTAAACTGCAGGAGCAGGATGATTTTATGAACACTTAAAAATGTGAGAGTCACAATGTGCTTGTGCTCATCTCAGCTGATCACTTTGCTTTTTGCGTTACACAATACCAGTCACAAATCTGGGGGAACCTACAGAAAATCATTTGTTTTTCAACAAGATAAGTGACCCTATGCACATCTCAAGGTTATGCAGTAATCTTGTGAACAGGGAAAGAGATGGAGAGCTGCAAGAGATGACCTGGCCCTCACAATCCCCTGGCCTAAACCCTGTAGAGCTGTTTCGGGATGAGTTGGATTGAAGAGTAAGAGGAAGGTAGGCAACTTGTGCCTAGAATTTGTGAGAACTCCTTCAGGACCGTTGGAGAAGCATTCCAGGTGGCTACATCTGGAAGCTGGTTGGAGGAATACCAGGAGGAATGCTGTTATTGAAGCAAAAGGGGGCTATTTTGAAGAAGAAAAAAAAAGATACTGAACACTTCTCTTTGTCATTGCAGTATTTGATTTGTATTACTTCAGTGCCTCAATGCCTTTTACTAGAAGGTGAATAACATAGCTACAATACAGACAAATGTGTTAAAAGCTGGTGTGTCCAGACATTTGACTGGTACTGTACGCAGGGTCAGATACAGGCATTGTGACATGGAATCCAGTACTTGTCGTTGCTTTGCTGAGGATCATATATCTAAAATCAGACTAAAATGCTGTTTAATACTTCACTGTTTATTTTTTGGGCTTTAAGAATTTTTTTTTTATGAATCATTGTAGATGGCTGCTGTAAAATAACAGTTGTTCTATATCATCTTGGTTCTATTAGCTAAATCCTACGAATCAGTGCAGTGACTAATCAGTGCCTCTGTAATTATGACTTAATTTGATGATAAAGATCCTGGACTAGTACTATGAGTAAATCATTCACCCCTTATCTCACAGGTGACTGACCGATCGCTCGATCTTTTCAGCTGATGCCGTCAGATCCAAAGATTTTAGCGAAAATATTGATCAAAATAGCGAAAAACACACGAGGTAGCCTGTGAACCGTTTCCACGGTGCCGACATATGACATCACATCTGTGGCCGACTGTTTGTTTTTGTGCGCGGCCGGCGAATGAAAGCAAACGGACGATTTGCAGTGGTGATATGTGACTGCAGGCCGGCTGCTAACCTCACGTACCCTTCTGTGGGCGTGGACATCCACACGATCTTCACCACGTTTACTTTTCGGAAGATCAGCTGGACGGGGTATAATAAAAGTAACTTGCATGTGGCTTCTGGTTTTCCACAGAAATGTGCACGCTTGTTTATTAATGTTCACACAGCTGTTTGAACTCCTGCTTCCAACTCAGAGTTTCTATTTAAATGGAAAGCTCAGTTGCCCCTGCAGCCCTATTAGGACAGACCTGCTCTTGGGTATCTGCATTTTGCATTTACTTTCCTGTTTCTTTTGGAATTGCAGGTTTAAATGTGCAGCTAAATTTATCAGCTGAGCGCTACTATGTTTAAACACAACCTTTTTGAGTTGTATAGCGGAAAATTTAACCCTTTGGCTGAACATTTCAGATCTTTTTGACTGTCATGTCAAGGTAACGGAGGAAGACTTTGTCTATGCAGCTGTAAAGATTTGAATTATGTTCAAGAAGAGGAACACTTTTGTACCACTGATGGTACATTAATGCCGTTTTAACCTTTGGGATGTTCCTCAGAGTCCATTTCTGTACCGTAAAAGCTACATTTACCTACAGCTAAGGGTACAATTGGCAGAGCCTTGAAGGTACAGCCCCAGTGACAAGCAAAGGTACACATTTTTTCCCTTTTTTTCTGAGAGTGCAGAGTTACAGCATACAGGTAGACATTTAAGATGAAAAGGTTTTACATTAATAAACAAATGTACCAGTACCAGGCAAAAGTCTGGACACGCCTACTGAAAATCATTTGTTTTTCAACAAGATAACGACATTGAGCACACCTCCAGGTTATGTGGTAAGGATTATCTTGCAAACATTGAAAGAGATGTGGTTCAGTGACAGATGACCTGGCCCCCACAATACCTCTGACCTAATCCCTATAGAGCTGGTTTGGGATGAGTTGGATCGAAGCAAAGTAGACAACTTGTGCCCAAAACTTGTGCAAACTCCTTCAGGACTATTGGAGAACCATTCCAGGTGGCCACATCTAGAAGCTGGTTGAAAGAATGTCAAGTGTCTGCAATGCTGTCATCTAAGCAAAAGAGGGATATCTTGAAGAGTCTAAAATTTTAGAAAATTTAGAGATGAACACTTTTCTTAGTCATTGCAGCATTTGATATGTATTACTTCATTGCCTTAAGGCTTTTAACTATAATGTGAATAACGTAGCTAAGATAGAGACATGCATTAAAAGCAGGTGTGCGCAGATTTTTCACTGGTAGAGTATGCATATTAATGCATTTTTCTGGCTTGGAGTAATGAAGAATGGACTGATGGTGATCGCCCAACCTATCTCGGACATCAAAATGGCTGAAATAGGATGTGATGGAGACTCTTGTTCAGCTAAATTGAGATCTTATATGAGGTTAGGTGAGGTGAGGTGCATGTACTATTCTTGGTTGAACACCGGCGTTTAGAAACTTTCTTCACCGCGTTGTGAACATCATTACTTAGAAAGGGTCAGTGTAACTTACCATAGATGAGGCCATCTGCAGAGACGTGTAGCATGAGTGAGTATACAAAGGCACCAGTGAATGAGAATATGAACTTTACATGAATATCTCATTATGTCAGAATTGCAAGACACTGTGCTGAGTGATTGTTGTGTGTATATTCGGCACAAAAGCAACTTAATCTGCCCTTAAATTAAGGGAACGATTTTTATAATTAAACAAAGCATACTGGGCCAAAATTTAATGGGTGGGTCACTATTTCGGATAAATTATGATACCTGGACAGAATTTAGGGCGAAATCTATTATTGTCTCTCTGTGCGCTTTGCATCTTGTAATCTGATATATTTCAGAAGGGATGATTCTATTTTTTACCTTAGACAGGATTCAGTTTGCTATTCAGGCCATTTAGAAATGTTGATTCACCTCAGCAATGTGTTTTGGTCTTCTGGGTGTATTTCACAGTCTGCTGTTCTGTATGTCCTTACACTGTATATAAGGTAAGCAGGGAGAGACAGGTCTTTGACATGTAACCTAATCTTACTGTTCAGAGAGTTCATTGAAGGATCAGAATGTGCCTTCAGGACATTTTGGGACATTTCGGGACGTTTCGGGACACCTGTGTCAAACAGCTCTGTGGTCCTGCTGAGTGACGGGATTTATGTGACAAGATTAACCATTTTTCAGGTTTCGGCATGAGTTTGATACTAGAAGATTTACAGCCATCCTGAAAATGACATAATAGTTCAACCATCAAACCCGGGCATTTAGCCCAGTACCAGACTATTTTTCTTTATTGGAAAATTTTTATTATTATTATTTTTTTTAACCCATGGAATATCTGTGGCAGAGCTTATATTAAACATTAATTCAAAAGATAAAATCCATGCTTTTTTATTCTGAATTCTGAAGCGCTTCTCAGTTTTCTAGAAACCTGTGGCACCTGCCTAAATTAATTGTGAGCAAGGTTGTAGCCTTTCCTTGCAGATTAGAGCCTGCATTTCTGAAACACCTTTGGCCCCACTGCCCCCCCCCCCCCCAATTCCACATTGTGCCCCATCACCCTTCTCCCATTTCAAATCGGTCACTCTTCCGACACACACATATCGATACCCCGAAAAGGAATGATCTGGAATCAGTACGGGCCATGTAACCAGTCAAAGAGGTGGCTCCATTTCCGTCCTTTGATTAGCTGTTTGTGTTTATCCGGCCTGACAGTCCCGGTCACCTCTTCCTCCCCGCTGCCTGTTTTAGATTACATGTTTCATGTCAGGCCATCATTATTTCTGTTGCTTACGTAAATAGAAGGTTTGTGAAGAGGGGCACCTCTTATAACTACGGGAGCCGGACTTTACTCGTAAACAGGAAGTTCCGAAAGCTGTTGCTGAATGGTAACAGTTGTCTAATGGTTCGTAGCAGCCAAGATGGCAGTGACAAGCACTGGACGCTAACGTTCTGCTTTGCTCGTTCCACGTGGAGTTTCCCTCTAAATGAACAGTGGATTTTGATACGGCATGTAGCTAATTCTCGGCACGAGGGGTGACGTTCTGCTTTATTTGAAGCCCTAGACTGAAATATTGAGCTGTTTCAGTTACGTTTAAGGCCCAACCACCCAAAGCATTTGGCACATTATCACAATCGACTCATATATATACCCTCATATATATACCCTGTTACCATTTAAGTCCAAAGCTTGCCCATCCTTCCTTCTGGTCTCTCGGAAGCGGGTACTTTATTTTCGTGCTGTTTCTAAGAAGCCCAAGAACACTGAATAACTTGTTTAGAGCGTCACACTGAGGCAGGAAACGCAATACAGAGAAATTAACAATGAACAATAAGCGCAAAGGGATTCGGGAGATTGAATGTCGGACCTAAGAGCCTTTCAACAGTGATTTCATAAATTAATTTATTTAAGGCATAAAGAGAACATGCGATACCCATCCCTGAAAACGCTCAAAAGTGATATTATTCCTCCTCTGTTACAAGGTCAATTTCAGAACTTTTTTGTGTCTTATCCGAAACATAAACCACACTAAACATATCAATTTAACATCCCCGTAAACAAAAGGCTTGTTTATATAGCGCAATAAAACTGGTGTTTGAGATGGGAGATAGGTAGGTCATCCTTCAGAGAACAGCTACAATAAAGGGAACTTTTTTTTGTATGTATTACAATAATATTATAGGCCTGCTCAAGTTTCGTATTATAGATGAGGAATGAATGCGGCGATTCTCTATATATGCCGAAAGCGTTGACAAGAGATGACCTCTGCGTCTCGTCACAATTAACGGTATAAGTTTTTTGCCTTTTCTCGGCAGTCTGGAATTGGTTGACTGTAATTACATACGTATCCCAGTTCTTTTTATGGCTCTGGGTTCCATGAGAGAACCTATATTGTACAGCATATTTGAACGTGGATAATAAAGCAAGATTTCCCCTTTTATTCTCAAAAACAAAAAAAAAGATTATGACGAGAGAGATGATGTAATGTATTCAGTAATGGTGCACTGGAAATCTTATAATGATGGTGCGCATTGCAGCCATTACATTATAATGCATTTAAGACCATTATTTTTAATGAATTTTGTGGTTTCAGGCTAAAGGTAGAGGTGACAAGCTTTTCCTTTTGTATAGTCTTTGCAAGAAAGATGGAAAACTAACAGGTGGATTTAGCAAATTACACATTTTAGTTCTTTTTCAGGGACATTTCCTCATTAGAGTATTTGTCTTAAGGCCGGGTGAGATGTCAGCCCACAAGAAATCTGTAGCTGCGGCACGTCAATCACCGAGGAAACCATATACCCAGCTTTTAAGATGCTGGAACTTTAATCACTTTTAATAGCAGTACCTTGACCTCACCATGCAAACCGTCAGCCAGCCCAGCTAAGCCGGAACAACACTGTAATTTACTCCTGCATTCCAGCTGGCACTGATTAACAGATGTTACTACAAAGGCCACGTACATCCATGAAGCGTTTGGGCCCTGCAGCTGCGGGGAAAAATGACTTACATGAAATAATTGGCTTGTTTGTCTTACTTCTGCAGGGCATCTATCCTTTGAAGGCTAGTAAGTGCCGGGTTCAGGTCACACGCAGGGGTAGGCATGCAGGTCATCGATCCCAGGACCGAGGCAGCATGTCATTCGCAGGCCGTCTTACGGGAGAGCCGCACACCCTTGACGAGGCCAGTGTTAGCGATAATTAGAGGTTTTCAAGAGCTGTTGTTGGAAGTGAGCCCTGGGTAACTTGTACAAATCTGTGACTGGAGATTAACAGGAACACGATGGAGCACGTTGAAAGAAAGCATATACCTATGAGGTGATCTAAAGACTTTTAGATTACCTCTTAGCTATAACTCTAAAAGTCTCTATAACTGTACTCGGTTACCCCGCACACACTGCTGTTTTATTTAATTATCACTTTACTATATTGTTGTATGGCTGTACTTTCGTCTCTCTTGTATTTATATACCTAAAACAAATCCTTAGTTCAAAGGGGTTTCAGGAATAGTTTCTGAATTGTTTTAGAAGCTCCATAAAACTATAGGCTTTGCTGTGGCACTAAGTACCTGGACTTGTAATACCATCATACGTGTCTGTGATGTCAGAGTCTTGTGCTGAAATGCTCTTCCTTAAGTACATTTCACTTTTGTTTTAATTCACATTTGATCGGTTTAAAGGACAGGCCGGCTTCGCTGATCCAGGGAATCAGGAGTCAGAACTAATCCAGTTATGCACGGCTTGTCTGTGGATAGTTTTCCTCTTGGCTCTGCACACATGGTGCCGACTTTTCTCACAGTACAGTTTCCCTGGCCCGCCTTAACCCCCAGTTCAATCATTTTCAAGGAATCTTAACTATTCAGTAGAACGTCATCAACAGCCACAGAGGCAATGCATGTTAGGAACCAGTCTTCCCCTGTAGGGGGGGATCAGGGTCATTAAAAACAGTCATACAGATTTTTACTGTCTCTGTAACTGAGGGTGTGATTTAGCAGCCAGTCATATCCTCGGACGGCCACATACAGAAAGCTGTGATCAGCAGTCATACAGCGATTGGTGATTTGAAAGAGGAAGTGACGTAGACATGGCTGCTGATTGGTGCACACCAACAGAGGTGTTCCGCACAATATGACAGATTAGAGACGTAATAACTATTTAGATTGTGTTTCTATTTTTGAAATTCAATTAATTAGAATTTAAATAGTTTAAAGATTGTCACTTTACTTTATCGTAAGCAATTACTGTGTCAAAGAAATTAACTATTCGAGGTGTTTAGTGAGTTATTTCAAATAAGAGTAGATCCCCTCATGATGAATTCATTTTAGGTACTCCTTGTACATGTCCATCCATCCATTTTCCAGAACCGCTTATTCCATTTCGGGTCGCGGGGGGTCCGGAGCCTATCCCGGAGACTGCAGGCGCAAGGCAGGGAACAACCCAGGATGGGGCGCCAACCCATCGCCGGGCACACTCACACACCATCCACGCACACATTCACACCTACGGGCAATTTGGTAACTCCAATCGACCTCAGCATGTGTTTGGACTGTGGGGGGAAACCGGAGTACCCGGAGGAAACCCCAGAACGACACGGGGAGAACATGCAAACTCCACACACATGGAACCCGGGCGCAGACGTGAACCCTGATCCCAGAGGTGTGAGGCAACAGTGCTAACCACTGCACCACCGTGCCGCCCCTTGTACATATCAACTGTATAAATGTAAAAATGCAAGCAATTTACTCCAACTCTATTGCCACAGAAAATCTAAACCAAAAACCTGTTGTATAACTGAACATTCTAAATATATATCATTAGCTGCATTGCTTACCAATAAGCTGGTCCGATGCATTTACAGGACACTTACTTAGCGAGATTCACAGGAGCGTAGTTAGAAATGTTATCTTTGCACCTTTCAGAGTAGCTGACAGTAGCTGTTCCAGAGAAAATCGCTCTTAGCAATCATTGTTGACAGATTCATTGTACTACTTTATGATACAGTTAAGCCACTATACTTTAAATGAAGAAAGCCTATATAATGTTTTCCCATCGGTAACCACTTAAAACGTTCTTCGGCTGGACCTGCTAGAAAGGGTAGCGTCAACAGCAGACGCTAAGCGTGCATAAACAACACCGCTTCCAATTCAGCTTGGGCTGCTAAGTGAATAATTTATTTTATATGCCAACTGCATTAGGCAAATAATAAAACATTTACCAGCCAGAGACATTTGAACATTTTCTTCGAAAAGTTTAATTCTTATGAACAAAACTTGAGCGGAAAATGAAAATATTTCCAACAAACGAAAAAGCTGTTTCGTAATTGCACTTGATATAAAGAACAATACACTATAATAATTAAAGTAAAGTGTGATGTGTTCTTTTTCATTTAGTTAGTTAATATTTGATCATATTTTCTGGTTGTCGCAGCTCGACCTGAATGTGTGAACAATGCACAACGGCGCTACGATGCCGGCTTGTTTATTTTACCCTAAGCTGCTTCTCCAATTGCGCTTCCGTGAAAATTAGGTCAAGGATAAGTCATGTTTGAAGTAATTAACCCAGCAGACCTTGCAAGTGATGGTCACCTGACACTATTTAACCAGAATAAGGAGTATGTTTTCTGCCTCTTATCGCACACAAAGTTCCATCTAAAAATGGGGTAAACTTTCAACAACATAAGCATGATGCTGTCTGTTTGCTAACACTTTATGATATGCTAATCATATGATGTATTAATCATAATATTGCCATTGTATTTTATGTCAAATTTATGATTTTAGGTTTTATGTAGAACAAAATCAATAATTTAACCAGATACAAACGATTGTTGATCCAGCTATCTAATCTGTTGCTTTTGGTATGTATTTTAGCCTATTTAGGCCTACCTGTAAGTAAGTATGTGTATGTTTGTGTGTGTGTGTGTGTGTGTATGTATATATATATATATATATATATATATATATATACACGCACATACATATATACATGTATATAATTAGTATAATCAAAAACTCATTTGCACACCTGATAATTTGGAACAAATTTTGCTGGCTCTTTGAAACCCTAAGTACCAGTTTTCTCTGATCCTAAATTCTGAGCCCAACTAGATTCAAAGTCTTGTATTTCCTTTTTTTCCCACCCCAGCTGTAACCGAAAAAAGTTGCAATTTAATTTCCTGAAACATGCAATTTGAAGTGTTTCAACAATCCATCATCCCATTAATCATTACCGTCCTTTTACTTGAAGCATGGGACGTTTATGGGGGCTACACAAACACGCCTTGGGCCCGGTGGCCCTCGCTCGTAAAAGCGGGCGCTCCCGCATTATTAAAACCATCTGTCCTCGTTGTGTGCGGAACCACTTCGGGGTCCCCTGCTTAAGGGAAGGTTTCCATCAATCAGTGTCCAACAGGACTCAGCCGGTGCAGCGCGGAGTCGTTCGAAGCATGCGACCGTGATTAAAATCGCTGTTTCCCCGGTAAGCAGAGAAGGCATGCTTGTGGTTTTCTGACACTGAGAACCTGCTGGCAGATATCGGCAAAAACAAAACGGCGAGAACAGCCCATCGTTGTTGAAGAGCTGCTACAGCACGCTAAGAGAACGATCGACCTCTTTCTTCAAAAAGAAAAAGGAAAAAAAAAAAGATCAAAGACTTCTCAGCTGAAGAAAGGAAAGCATTACCTGTTTATATTTCTTATTCAATACTTTAATTGTTCTAAAATGTGGAGGGGAGAGGGTGGTGTTTTCCAGCAAATGGCAGTGGATCTCCCCCTCAAGGATTCTGAACTTGGATTAAAATTTCCGAAAAGTGTGCACGGACATTTTGCGGAGGGGCAAGAATCGTCTTGCTGCTTCTGAGGGAGCGCCGTCTATTCAGCGGCAGGAGATGGAGACGGGGCGCAGAGGGAGAACATGACGAGAAGGTAGCATGTCTCTCCAAGGCTGCCAGGGTCACCTATTAAACCGTGAGCCAATCCATTAGTGGGATTAAAGATTCCTACAAAATAATGACCCCCCCCCCATTTAGCACTGCAGTATAATTTAAAAGCATTCCACACATGTTTGATTAATTTGAAAACCTCATGGTGAATCCCGAACAGTGTTTTAAGTTTATAAAAAAAAGTGCACTGTTAATGAAATTCCTGTAAACAAGTAACTTCTAAAGAACCACTCGCTGGAGATCATCCTCGAATGCTGGAGTGATTTACAAATAATTCATATCCAATGATAAGCACAGCTGTTTAAAAGCAGATCATTCCTGACATCTGTTGTGAGGGCTGTGGGTCCAGACTAAAGTATGAGAAGGAAGAAGCAATTAGCATGAAGGTTATAGACTTGTTTCAAGGGCTTATAAGCTAGAAATCAAGTGGGGAAAAAAAATAGTTCTAATATAATGATTGGCAAATACTTTTACCAACAAGGATTACTAAGCTGCCCTAAGCAGCCTCCTGTTGTCAAAGATCTGCTTAAGACTGTAGGACTGTAAGCACGCAGCTTAGACAGACCACTCTCCGGTGGGGATAATCATTAGTTACGTGATTGACAGCACCTCCCTCGCCCAGGCCAGTGCCATTCACATCACAGGGTCTCACAGGGAATCTTACCTGATTTGCGTCAGCTAAATAAACTATTATAGATAAAAATTGCAGCCTTTCCTGTTTTATCAGAATAGAGATGTTTACGGAAATTTTATTTAATTGGTGTTTGTTTCACATGCCAAACCATACTCACAAACTACCCAACATTGGCATTTGCTGTAGACAGTTCTTACTGTCTGATAGCTATTACTTGCATCTGTCCTGTGGACCTCTTAGCGGTCTTTGCATGGGCTTGCCCTGTGTACTTTACTCTGAAGCTCTTTTAACATGGGTACTTTCTGTTGTGCTGAAAGGTCATGGTCTGTTTTGATCCAGTTTTTATATGAAGTCCATCTCAGACCTTTCTTGGACACAAAGGAAGGAGTACATGAATCTTGAGCAGTCCAGAATCTCCCCTTGTTTATAATTGACTGATGACGGAGGCCCATAAAAATTTTTTCCTCATTTCTGCTTTCTCCTAATGCATGATGGACATTTTGTAACCAAAAAGAAAAAAAAACGATAAAACATATGATGACGATCAAGGTTTTCTATTATTATTATTTCAAATAATTTAAGTAAAGGGCAGGTCCTGACAGATAAATTTAAGCAGAAGGCAGGTCATAACAGATTTCTTCCCTGCTGAAATAAAAAACCTTTTACAAGAAAGATGGATTTATTTAAATTTTTGGCTACAGAAAAACATATCGGATTGCTTTGGCTAGGTTTACAGTTCTTTCAGCCATTAAAAAAGTTCTTTCGGTAATTTGCAAAAACAAATATGAAAAATTGAAGATTTGTAAAGAATAACTTCATTTTTTTTTTTTAAAATCCCGTTATTAAATAGTTTAACCTGAATACTATTTCAGCCGTGTCCTTCCTGCGGTATCATTGGTAGCCAGGTGTAACTGAACCCCAGTGTAAATTAACCACTATTTGATGCTTTTCAGCCCTGTAGTCATGGTCTCCTACCAGTTTAGTCTGACACACTTTGTGCCCTAATCTAGTAATTCATTAGTTTGACTGTAAAGGGAATGAATCCCCTTACAGCCCAGTGTTGGATAGTAGGATAGTAGTTGGATAGTTCTTGCTAAATGCAAACTCTCAGTTTTGTTGTATTCCTACACCCAGCGGCAGTGTCTACCACCACTCAAACCACACATTTGTGTGTGGCCCCCCAAGGTTTGAGGGCCCCCTGTTGGTCACAAACAGTTACTACACTGGGTGGGTCCAAAGTGATATTTTGAGCGGGGGCCCATAAACAACAAACCCACTCCTGCCTTGATCTTGATTTGAGACTCGGTTCCTTGAAAATGTCAGAAACGAACAGTTAATTTTCTAGCTTTGGCAAGGAGAGGATATAGGCATATGTAGCTGAGTCTGTAATTTTATCAGGTCAGTAAGTCAACGGCTGAGGTAGGTGATAACATGGGGGGAGGGGGAGGAATCAATCGAACCTGCACTGTAGTGGTTACTGATCGAAGTCTCTGTTGTAGCTTGCTCTCGAACAGGGAAGTTACTCTGCTAAAATAACCGTAATTATGATCGCGATCAACACGACACGCTTTTGAAGACACGCTTTGCTGTCATGGTCTCTTTAAAGGTGCACAGAATGAGAGAATCATCCGCGTGTCAGCCGAAGGAATGGTGAGCAGCCCGGACTTCCCCCAGACGTACCCCCGCAACCGCATCCTCGTCTGGAGACTCGTCGCCATGAGTGAGAACATGCGGATACAACTGGCGTTCGACGAGAGATTTGGCCTCGAGGAGGCTGAAGATGGGATATGCAAGTAAGCGGGATTTCAGCGAGCGCTCGTGTCCGGCCTCCATGAGACTGGGGTGGCCGATCCCGCATGTTGCCTGGGCGGGTTTACCCTCCTATGCTTACACCTGTTCAAAGCATGTACCGCTATTTACCCATAATCCCCGGCAATACAGGGGCATAATTTCTTGGCAGAAAACAGAACTGATGGCACACCAGTGTCCCTGGCCTCCCGTGTTTCAAACCGACACCCTCCTGTTATCTGCCATCTGATGGCTGTACGATGCATGACAAACATGCCTCCCATCCTCTTCACCCTCCTCCCGCACCACAGCACCGTGTAATTGAAACACACTCTACCTGCCTGGAGTAGTGAATGCCTGCCATGAATGGGATCTCTGTGGTGTCTCCGACCGAGAGCCCCGAATGTCCTTCAAGAGGATGGTTAGTGAACAGAGGGCTCAGTGATGATCAACAAATGTCTGGCAAGACCCGTACCATTCAGGGCTGCTCTGGTCAATTATAAACTCATACTGGTGGTGTGGCCGTGGTGAGCACTCGGACCCACAGCCCTCAGAAACGTCATAAACACTCAGATCCCCAAGGCATATTATATACTGTACATTCAATGTACTGTATACTGAACTCTGACCCCAGGTCCATATTGAATGCTGACCTCAGAGTCATTCTGAACTCTGACCCCAGAGTCATATTGAACTGACTCCTAAGCCTTACTTAACTCTGACCCCAGAATCATACTGAACCGTGACCCCAGAGTCATAATGGATCCTATGACAACAGAGACATTTTGACCTCTGACCTGAGAGTCAACTTAAATACTACAACTGTAGAGCCATATTGAATATTTTGCCTTCAAACCGTATTGGGTACTCTGACTTGCCAGAGGTTATAATACTTTGACCCCAGAGTATGTTGAAAACTAACTTTTGAGATGTGCTATACTGCGTTTTTTCTTTAGGGTACAGTCATAAATAGCTATACAGCTGCTTAACATTACCTTATCACAAGGCAAACTTTATTGCAGTTTGTTGAGTCATCACATAAAATGTCAAGATACCGAAGTCACTGCATTCTTCACACAGACTGCAGAGAGATGCAGCCCTAAATGAGTATAAGAGCTGTCTGTAGGGAAATGCTGGGAATTTTAGGCTAAATATACCACCGAGGAGTCTGAAAAAGCCTTTCTCTGTTTGACAGGTACAATAACTGAACTCTCTGTATTGAAACTGTATTTGCTCTTCACAGGCTAATATAAGAGAAATGAAGCCGAATGTTAATGTTGTCCAGAATGTAATACTCCTCCAGAATTATATTACGTACTGTAGATGTGATGTGTGCCATCATTAAGTTTGCATTATATTGCTATATATGATGTGGAATATATTGCTATATCTGGCATGTTTCAGCTATTCAAAGCACTCTCACCTGTAACAGCTGGTAAACACAGGTGCAAACACCTAGGATGTGACTGTAACAGCTGGTAAACACAGGTATACAACCAAGCTATATCTTTATCTGGATTTCAGGGAATGCTTTCCTCCCACAGTCCAAAGATATCCAGGTAGGATGCCGATTGCCATATGGGCCAGCATCCCTTCCAGGGCTTCCCCTGCCTTGTGCTTTCCGGGATAGGCTCTGGGATCACCGTGACTCTGTACTGGATAAGTAGTGTGAAAGATCTGGATACAAAATCCCAGCTAAGCATAGGATTTCCCCTCAGAGCATAATCAACACCTACATCTATTTAACTGAATATATACCATATGTAATATATGTATGTTTCCTGTCCTGTTAGGTATGACTTTGTAGAGATTGACGACCCCGTTGAGGGTACCGTTCTGGGCCGGTGGTGTGGATCTCAAGCTGCACCGGGAAAGCTTGTGTCCAAAGGGAACCAGATCCGGATCCAATTCCAGTCAGATCAGTATCTTCCCTCCAAGCCAGGATTCTGCGTCCGATACACCCTGGTCCCTATGGTAGGTGCCATGTCTCTTAACGGCCTGTGCAATTAACAAACATACCATTATTATAAAGGATCAATTTTGCATATATTGTTCTCCTGGGAGCAGTATGTGGCTCAGTGAGCTTAGTCTCTAAGAGCCTGTGATGAGAAGGTTGCCAGTTCGAGCCCAGCCTCAGCAGAATAGCCATATCTGTGGGCCCTTGAGCGAGGCCCTTAACCCCCAGCTCCATGGGTACCACTGCAGGTGGCTGCCCTTCAGTGCCAAGCTTACTCTCATCTGTGTGGGTCACGGAGAGCAAGATGGGGTAGGTGAAAAGAGAATTTGCCCACGGGGATCAGTAAAGTTTCATCATTTCATTACTCTTTTTCTATCTTTTGTGATTGAATAATGTAACATAGATCCCTCCATCGATTTTTTGTAACTGCTTGTCCTATTCAGGGTCACAGGGGGTCCAGAGCCTTTGGGTGCAAGGCAGGGAAAAACCCAGGATGGGGCACCAACCCGTTGCAGGGCACACTCACGCACCATTCACTCACACATGCACACCTATGGACAATTTGGTGACTCCAGTTAACCTCAGCATGTTTTTTGGACTGTGGGCAAAACCAGAATAACCAGAAGAAACCCCACGACGACACGGGGAGAACATGCAAACTCCACACACATTGAACTCGGGCAGAGACTCAGACCCTGGTCCGAGAGGTGTGAGACTATGCTGTCCCAACATAGAACCCTTCTTCAGAAGTAGCATTTTTTTAACTTATTACAGTTAACTTGCAGAAAAGTTGAATACAATCAGACCAATTTGTATTCATTTGATATAAAAATTCCTAAAATAATCATGTATTGTTTTGTTATGGTGCAACACAGCAGGTGTGTGTGTGTTTGTATACAAAGTATTATTTCAGTAAGTCGTGGTGCACACATACTGTTTAGAAACCGTGATTCACACGCAGACAGTTTGAGACAGAGGCCACCTTTAAGGTACCCAGACAGCTCCTGCTCCTAAAACCGCAGGCTAAACACTCGGAATCTATGCCTTTAAATGAGTATGATCGAAATACTGTACACTTACTCTCCACAAAAGCCAAGATTACAAAGGATCGCAAAAACAACACCAGCATAACCCACACACCCCTTTCATTTAATATCATATCTTATTTTCCACAAATAATACGGGGGGGGGGTTTCTTACTTTTCTCTTCTCCTGCATCAGCTAGTGTTCAGGGAAAGTGCACAGTGCTGTGGATATGTTTTGTTAGTAGTCATGCCAAATCCTTACAAGTCCAACACAAGAGCCCCACAAACAATGTGAGCTCAGCATTAGACTGCCGATGAATTAGTGCCCTGATTCATACTTCTGTTTGGACACAAATGGGGGATTAGGGAGATTCGACTGGAGCTGGGCTTCGCAGACAGGCTGGGCCCCTTGGAGGCTGCAGTATTGTGCACTGGCGCCCCCCCCCCCCCTCCCAGACCTCCCTCCCCAGACCACACATGAAGAAGCATGATGTATAACTGCTGACACTCTCCAAAAGCCATGAGATAACTTTAATAAATACTTTCCCAAGAATTACTCACTGTCAGTTTGCAATTATCCTGCAGTGTTTTACTGGCAAGATTTCTCTTTAAATCAATTAATTG
Organism: Mormyrus iriodes; assembly: GCA_011763525.2. Classification (NCBI taxonomy): domain Eukaryota; kingdom Metazoa; phylum Chordata; class Actinopteri; order Osteoglossiformes; family Mormyridae; genus Mormyrus; species Mormyrus iriodes. Next base: position 2,497,291 of record JAAGVU020000081.1, on the reverse strand, counting down.
CAAACAGATACAGGCTCTGTGATTTAACTACCTACCCCTAGTCCTCCTAAACAAGAATATATACTAGTCTTACCTTTTTGGATTCAGATTTATAGGTAACTTGACCAAAATATCTGCCGTGTGCCTTTTAATTGGCTGGTTCTCTGAGTGAGAAATTTTTTTCTGTGTGATTTTTTTTTTTTCCCTCTCCTGCTAAAAATTGATATTCGTTAACTATTTTATTATTCCATTAAGAGGAAACTCAATTCTTCCATCCTGTTTATTGCTTGCTAATCAGTCTTTTGCCAACATAATGCTCACATAAATATGGAAATGCACTGCATTTAGTCTGACTGCCAGATTTAGTACATATTTAATAAGGGTGTTAAACCATATAAGTTATCAATACAGAACAGTGGCCTCGGATAGATATACCGTTTCGCATGACTTGTCCAGTTGCAGATAAACAGGGGTGGCCTTTTTGTAAAATGTCTGCCCTCTATTCACTATGCTCTCCTGATTGGACCTCACTTTGAATTAAAACGTCTACTGAAAAAATTAACACACCTGCAAATCTGCCCCCAGCGTTGCCAGTCGAATAGGCCATCTCTGTATCTACTGGGCGAAACCCAAGGCTTGCGCCAGTGTCATGTGATTCCCTTGTTCATTTGTGTTCAGTGGATTGTTTCCCCATCATCACCCCGTTCCAAGTTCTGCCAGTATCATTAGCCAAATCTCGTCATCTTCTTTGGTACACGTCCTGATAACTGTCCCGCGGTGCATTGTAACGTCACTCATCAAACGCGATCCTGAGGAGTTATTTCCTGTTTGTGGTAGGACGGGACTTTTTGCTGCACCTCCGTGGGGCTGTTTGCATAGTGTTCCTGCAAGTCTAAACTCCGCCGATCTAAATAGGCCTCATTGTTACAGCTGAACAATGGTGCAACTAACATTTATTATTGCAATTTTGATATCTATCAGATGGTCCTTTTATCCGCAACAGCCCGTAGGCAAAGTTTATTGCTTAAATATATGATTTTTTTTAAGTTGGCAGAAGCTTTTGTCCTGTTAAAAGTATCACTGTCACTTGAATCGCTAAAAATTAACTAAGGATATAAAAAGTACAAGTAAGTGAGATTTTTTTTATATTCTGGAAAATAAGACAAGTGCCCTTCTGTATTTGATCCTGGTTTATAGAACACATCCAGTAGTTGCCAGTATCGTAAGATTTCCAGTTAAAACTTCCCATTATTGAGAGCACTCTTGACCTTTCTATAGCCCCAGAGAATTATGGGAAACAGGATTAGAAGCTGAAAAGGGGGGAGGGACTGTGTTGCCATATATGGTTGCAGTGCTAGAGAATGAAGCCTGTGAATTGACAGAACAGATTTAAGGATGAATATTGAACTTTATGTAGCCTTTACAAATGGTCATTGGATGTTTCCTTTAACGTAAACTGTTTCCAGAGAAATTCCAGTCTTTATTTTGCTGCTTAATTTTGTATATTATTAAATTTGCAGTTAAATATCTTTGTAACATTAAACTCTACATCAGGTGTAGGATTCACTGGAAAGAGGTTCATGAGAGCTGGTTTTCACCATCTTATGACAATGTTTTCAATTTTAATCAATTTCTTTTTATATGCTGGCTTTTATGACATGGTCACCCAAAGGCGCTTGGCAAGCGTGCATGGCAATCCATCCATCCTCTATACCCCCTTTTCCTTTGCAGGTTCAGGAGCCTATCCAGGAAGCTATGGGCACAAGACAGGGAATATGCCAGGATGGGGTGCCAACCCATTGCATGGCACACACACATACACGCACCCACACACAATTTGGCAACTCCTAGTCACCTTAGCATGTTTTTGGACAACCCAGGGGAAACCCCATGACAACATGGGGAGAACACGCTGACCCTATATGCGAGACGTAAACCCTGACCACAGACATGTGAGATGGCTGAGCTAACCAAGAAAACAAAAACCCCGTCTAGGTCCATATGCTACCAAAAAAATTTTAATTGCAAGCAAACCAGCACATTCAGTCCTCCAAGAGCTAAAGTGTTGACTTTGGTTTTTCCCCCCAATTTCTTGGGCTGAGATCAGACTCGGATGTCTGCTGTTAAACTGTCTGCCCTCACGGGGCAACATGTCTGCACTGGAGTGTAACTGGAGGGCAAAGCAAGGGCGTGTCCTGCCTGGCTGCCCGTCACGGTGCTACTGGACTAATGTATGGTTTTACTTCTAAACTCCTGGGTATTCTCCACTGATTTGAGGGATGCCATCTTAAATTTGCTCTAAACGTCTTCAAATGTGTTTTTTTTTCAAGAGCAAAACAGATACACATCACCCAAGTAATCATAATATTAGCGTTGGAAGCACTCATGCTGGTAATTTCTTGTGTATTATATTATTAAATGTTTAAAAACCTTCAGTGAAACACGCTATTCAAAAATGCATCCTATTTAATGGAACACCTATTCTAAAAAGAGGAATGTTTATCTTTTATAGGTCCATTGCGTCTAGACTTATCTTTTGTGTTAAACTTATCTATAAATAGGACCTGGGATTGGGGTCCTATTGGACAGTGAAATCCAGACATTTATTACTCTCAGAGGAGATGTGTCCTCGTGAAAGTACCATGAAGGCACCCTGCCATCCTTTGGGTTATTTTTGTATCACATGTGTAGGAGGACATCTAGAAAACCAATAATTTGTCTCCACGCTGAAACACAAAGTTTAGACTAACTGCGTCTGAAGGCTTTTTTTTGGTCTGAAATCTCGTGTGGTGGCACGTGTGTCATTTGCGAATTAAAAATATGACCACAGGGTGCCTGTCGTGGGCTACGGCAGTCATCAGAGCTTGTGAGTGAAACTTCGATCTTTCGTAATCAAATATCCACCACATTTGCTCTGTGTCTCATGTGCAGATAACGGAAAAAGGCACCGGTTAAACATATTTGTGTTGGTTGGACATGCCTGCTTCATTTTGGATAATATAACAATGCCTTTGGCTGTGTACATTACATACTGTGCCATTCATTTTATAGCATGTCAGGCCATCTAGGGGACAGACGGATGACAAGTTCATTCACCTTCTCACAGCTCCTGCGTGTCTCTCTCAGTATATGTATAATTCAAAGAACATCATTCAAATGCTCCTTATCAGATGGTTACTGGATCCTTATCTTATCCTGCATGCAGCAAATATTTATCCTGAGTCATAATATTTCACTGTACTGGACAGCGAGACATTTCTGAGGTTATGGATATTTCTCTGTTTCAATATTCCTTTAAAAGTGTAATTTTTTAGGGCTGGTTCGCCAGCACTGTCCTTAATGTATACATATGCATTTTGATTGACTGTAGTGCATAAATCTAGTATTAAACAAGCTAAGAATAAAGTTTTATAATATGCTTTGGCCTCAGGTTGTGTATTTTCAGCGCTCGCTGAGTAAACGGTCCTCAGAGAGCCGCTACAGGTGAGGTAGGCAGTAGTAATCGAGCCCCGTGTTGAGGCAGACGGGCAGCCAAAGTAATTACCTGCAGGGAACAAGTCTGTCATTGCTATTAGGTCTGAGTGCTGGGTGATAGCATCCACAGGGGTGAGGCTAGGCCTGGCATTCCCGCGTACATTCCTCAGCTGCGGGACCTCACGCAAGACAGCAGGCCTTCTGTACCCCTCACCCCACCCCCAGCGGTAAACCCAGAGCTCCTGAAACTCCCAGCTGTGGGGGCCGCGCTGAAATAAGGGCGGCAATTCCTCCTCGCTGCTTCCACGAGGGGAACATAAAAGCACAATAAACCCCCCCTTCCTCCCACAGCCATAATTTTTTTCGGAAGAGATTCTGGAAGCATCCGGTGCCGGGGCAAGAAGGTTGTTAAAACAAGATGAACAGAAGACAGATTGACCAGAGTGAAATTGTGTGTCACACATCGGTCTGCAATGACCCCCCCCTGCCCCCCCGGCTCAAAGAAGCCTTGTTTCCCAGTCCTGTACTAAAGGTCCTTGTTATCCAACACTTACCATAGCTAAGTGGAGAAACTTGGATCGGGTGGGATCCTGGGCAGAGGAAAGTCTGGTAACTTGCCATCTCTGCTGAGACAGTGCGGCCAGGGGCAGCCATCGAAGCGTGTGCCAAAGGCGGGACCAAGTGTCCAGATCGAGGCATTGTCATTGCTAACTGAAGCACTTTCCCATTACGTTTCAAGTTCATTCGTAGCTCAATCTGCAGATAATGCATCATAGTCTCCCCTAGCTTAATCCCCCCTCTTCAATGTCGGCCTTCTTAATATGTCCAAGTTCAATCTGTAACAAAACACAGAGGTTTCCCCCACATCAAACCCATCATCACAGTGTTTTACCATAACGCTGACACCATGCTTTCGTTACCAAAACAGCAGGTTTTACTGCAGTGAAAAAAAAAAAAAACTTGCTTGTTTAAACTTTCCAGTCAAAATTAACGATCAGAACCAAAGGGACAAATAGCTTTTATTTCTTTGGACTTATGGATGCTTAATAGATTTAACAGTGAAACAATGTTTCAAGTGCCATAAAAAGAGACTTCATTGGAATGGCTGTGTGTTTTCAGTTGCATTGAATCATTTGCTCTGCAGTATCTCACACGTTTCCTCCTTATTGTTACAATCTGTCCAACCAAGCATGAGTATCTTACAGATGGTTGCAATCATTTATTTGTTTGTTTGTTTTGTTTGTTTACGGATTCCTGACCTTCATCCTTAATAAGCATTTTTCCCCCGTCAAAGTCTCGCTCTCAAACACCTTTCGCTCAGGCCATCGGAATACAATGACCTTCGTTGTTTTTATTAATGTCAAAAATAGGTATAATACAGTATTCTACCTGTACTGTTTTGTGCGGCATGTCAGAGCTGCGAGCCGATAGAAATAAAAAAAGGAAATATCGCTTTAATTTGGCACCAAATAGGGTTACCATAACCTGTGAAGAAGAGAAGGCCTTTTGTTTCTGACCCCCAGATATTTGCAGAATTATGCAGAATCTTCATTATTATTTATTAATAATTTAATAATGCCTTAAATTCATAGCTGTGTATGTCCTATTATATGACACACCAGTCTTCTGTCCAGATGGGATATTAAGAGGGATAAATAATATCCCGATAATCAGATTCAGAGGCGGCTTGTTTTAAATACATTTTTAATAAATGCATTACTGCTAAAGGTAGGAGCTCCGCTCAGAAATGTACTAACTGGAAAATTAAATAAAGCAAGGAAAAATGGTCAAAGTGTGAAATATTTGTTAAAGATGTTACAGTACAGCGCTACAGTACGTTAACTCACTCACTGACGTTTTATATCATTATGGGGCTATTTTCATAGCTGTTGTTTTGCGGAAAGCTGATTTATTCTGTTTATGCTGCCAACCTTCAGACCTATTACCAGGAACAATTATAAGAACGGGGCTTCCTGTCTGGAGGTGGGCGTGGCTAACACGCAGTGTTGCTCACCTATTGGTTACCGTGCAGTGACGTGACCGCAGACAATAGTTCCAGCCTCTCACCACTATTCAAAGATATTCAAATACATGTTAATGATATGATAATACAGGGGAGAGCAGCAAGCAGCACGTCATAGATCCGCATTTCCAAGTGTGTGGGAAGTTTGGGCTCTTGGATTGGACCCAGTCGTGGTGTAGAGTCAACAGCAGCTCAAATCGGGGATTTCAAACTCTAGGCCTTGCTGGGTGCAGTGCGTGCTGCAAAAGAAGGTTAATTTGTTAATTAAATGCTCAGCTGGATTGGGGATTGGGGCAGCGGGCCGCTCATGAGGATTTGGGGCTGACAGGTGCTGATTATAGTTATGGTGGTCTGTAGTCTGCTGACCCAAACCACAGGGCGACACAGTATAGTATATATATTTATAGTAAACCCATGCTCCCATCTAATCAGCTGTGATTTTCTTCAGAAACATAAAGTATGTGTATGAAGTATATAAAATATTGAAGCCTTTTATCCACATTTATATTTTTAATCAAAGGTGAATATTAAACTTAAATGGATATTACTGTTTCGCTCACGATTATCGTATTGGGTTTTTTTTTTTATTCCTTTCTTATTACTCTGTGGAGCGTGTGGTGGTTTTTAGTACAGATTACACTTTGGAAATGGAACAAATTAAAAGTGTTGCAGGAAAGCTGAATGTTATCATTTCTGAGCAGTTATCAGAGTTGTGGTAGGAACAGCCGTGTGTGATTCTGCCGGAATATATTTAGGACAGACCCTGACTGTGGTCAATTTTTCAAGTGTTTAAGATCGAGTCGTGAACTGGAACAGCGGGCAGCCAGAATGCCAGGGCACTCCTGCTCATTGTCAGTGGGCACCCGCTTTCCGTGCTGGCCCCAAGTGCCGTGATTGGCTGGTGCATAAGACAGCCCCGCCCACTGAGCATCCCCCCCATTTAAAGAGCGCAGTGCTGTCCTCATTTAAGAAGCTGCAGCGTTGAGGATCAGAGCTGCCAAGACGAAGCCTAAGACACGTGTTGGATGCACGTAGACAAATATTTAAAGGGCAAAGTGTGTTTAATATTTTAGCTCTTAGTTGAGACAAGAATAAACTTAATATGTACTAATTAGTTCAGTCTGTGATGAAGACATACCATTATCTCCTGATCTTTTTAAGTACCACAGCATACCAACCAGCAGTGTCCTCAGGGGCAAATATGAAACAAATTCAGTTTTCTGCTATGACTCCTCTCTCTGCAAGCAAAAGAAATTAGTTTTGCTAGCAGGACATTTAATAATAGTGAAACAGTTTGCGTCAAGGTCATAAATCCTATCCACCCTGTACTGGGGGGGCTGGACCCTATCCCAGTCAGTCTAGGGCAGGGGAGTAAACTCTAATCCATTGTGGGATGCACACATATTCACATAAGATCACATGTTACTGGCAATTTAGCAATACTGATTCACCAGAAGCGATGTCTTCCCACATGGACCGCCTGGGGGTCCCCAAGGACCGGTTTGAGGAACATTGACCTAAAGTATGGTTTTAGACTTTAGGGGGAAACCGGAGTACCAGGAGAATAGATCAAGAGAACATGAATTCCTGGAGGTGTCAGGCAACAGTGCTGTTCACTGAGCAACCATTCCTACTGCCCCCTGTGTCGGGACATCATTAAAAAATTAAACATTCTCTCCTGTCCTGAATTCAGAACGTTCCAGAGCTGGCAGCCCCGGCACTGTTGCCGCCTTCTCTGCAAAGCCTGGAGGTGTTGACTGAAGCAGTGTCTGGCCTCAGCACGGTGGAGGAGGTCATGAAATACCTGGAGCCGGATCAATGGCAGCTCCACATGGAGGATCTCTACAAGCCAGCATGGCCTGTGCTGGGCAAGTCATTCTTTCATCACAGGAAAGCCAGAGGTAATTCTCTTCATTTGTCTCCTTTGCTTACTTATTGTTTTCACTTGGGGAAAACAACCTCAAGGATCCTTTCCTGCCTCAGGCATCTTTTTTACTGATATGATCCCTTCAACTATTCATTTATTAATCCAGTTAATATTCCCAGACAGTCCACATTTTTGCTTCCTCCCAGCTCACAACCCATCTTGAACACCGGATACCTGGTTACAGGTGTGTCAGGAGCCGGGAGGGAGCAAAAATGCGGACTATCCGGGAGTCCCTGAGGACTAGGTTGAGAAACACTGAGTTAGTCACTGTGATCCAGAGTATATTCTGGGAATACCAGGGTATCGTAGGCCAATCACAAACACACAGCCGTACTTCGGGTCTCGGGGACATGACCACCTGATCACCACATAGAAGCCATAGAAGCGCAACCAGAACCTAATTGACGAGCCTGTCGACGTGTTGGGCAACAATGCTGCCCTGGCAGAAACAATGTTTTAATTTATCAAAATCTCACCAAACAGTCCATGACCCCATTGCATTCTCTCTCTGCTCTGGTCTTCTCTTTATTGGGCAACCTGTACCTGCAACCCTTTTTGGGATAAGCACCTGATACCAAATTTCAAGGTATGCAAAGATTTGAAATAAACATACAGAGGCAGTCAAAAGTTACAGCACACCTGCTTGAAACCATGATTATTTGTGCTCTAAACTCTTGCATACTCATCTACTAACAGGAACGGAATTCGGTCTTATGGACTAATTTGAAATACTTGGGTTCAATAGGCATGTGATTATATGATGTGGAAGTGGTGAGCGCATGAGATCTGCATGTGTGGTTCTCTTTATCAAGCATGGAAGAAGCAATGTTGGGGGTTGCTTTGCTGGTGAGAGTTGGTGATCTTTACCAAATCCATGGAAATCTTGAACAGCTTAGCTATCATAACATTCTTCAGATCCATAACATTCCATCGGGATTATGGCTGAGTGGGCAGTTTATCATGCTTCAGCAAGATTAAGACACAAAACATACCTCAAATTATTGCAAGAATTACCTGGAGAAGAAGGAAAGGACAACTCAAAGTAATGGCCAGCCCTGCCCTGTGCCCAGACCTCAATTTCATGGAACTCATAGGGGACCAATTGGACTGAAGAGTCAAAGCAAAGTAACCTGCAAGCACCTCACATCACATGGATGCAAGCACCTCACATCTTAGATGATTTCCTGCTGACACATAATTGTAACCTACCTGAAAACCTCATTGTGAAGCTGTTATCAAGGCAAATGGTGGCCATTTTGAAGAATCCAAGACTTAGAGACAGTGTTTAATCTTCATGAATGCTGCTTTGTTTTGTTTAGCATGTATACTTGCTAGTTTCCAGCAAGTATACTCAAACTTTTGACAGGTACTGTTTGCTTATAGGCTCAAAAAGGGAAACATGATCTCCTACACTAATTGAGTTCTATTAGTACTTGTATGCTAAAATGTCGCCTGGAATGCAGGTAATCGACATATGCCTTACATGTACTGTTTGGTGTTGCCGGGCTGCACCTCCAGGCGCAGTGGACCTCAATGTGTTGAAGGAAGAGGTGAGACTGTACAGCTGCACGCCACGCAACTTCTCGGTGTCACTCCGTGAAGAGCTACGGCGAACCGACACCATCTTCTGGCCTAGCTGCCTCCTCGTCAAGCGGTGCGGAGGGAACTGCGCATGCTGCTCTTATGGCTGCCGCGACTGCCAGTGCATGCCCACCAGGGTCACAAAGAAATATCACGAGGTAAGGTGCCCTTTGTTGACATTCTTACATACCCGGATTTAGGGTATAGCAAAATGGAGGTCCAGATAGTTTCTCTTTGTTTTTCCTATGATAGGTTCTTCAGCTGAGGCACCGAGGTGGGGGCAAAGGTTTGCAAAAGTCGCTGACAGACGTGCAGTTGGAGCACCACGAGGAATGTACCTGCATCTGCAAAGAGGAACCCAACGGCTGAAGCGGTCGTGCTTAAGTAGCTAAATCTTCAGAGGCCCCCCTACTGCTACAATGAACTCCAAAACCGAGTCTTTATTTACAGATACCCCCTTGCCTACAGAATGGGTAGTGTTCTCCCCCCCCCCCCCCCCCCCCCCCCCCC
>JAAGVU020000081.1:2468326-2487697 GCA_011763525.2 Mormyrus iriodes | reverse complement strand
GTGTGCCCTTCCCATCTCTACAGAATGGGTGGTGTTCTCCCCCCCCCCCCCCCCCCCCCGTCCCCCCAAAAACTCTGGATGACTGGTGAACAAGTAAGAGGGCTTGAGTTGGACCTTTTGAGTGCGTTCCAAATAAAGAAGACTGACATTGGAGGGCAGTTGTTAATTATTTGCTCTTTTATATCGCTGAGGGGCAGTTGATTGTTTCTCGGTCTCTGGAACCGCCGGCTGATGAAAGGGACCCTCCGAGGAAGGAGACGCTGGCAGCTCTTGCCTCGGACTCCCCGCTAGTTTTCCTTTTGCCGAAGACTGTTGAAATTCCCCACACACAGCTTCAGAGAGTCTTGGGGAAAATGCTCTTTCTTTTCCAAGTGTCGTCCCTATAATAGAGGCTCCGTTGCCTTCTGTCTTTTGATGTCCCCTAGCGCTTCATTGTCTGGGGAGCAGTTTTTTATCGCCATCCTACCTGCTATAGTCCGTGTGTTCCATTTCAGAGCAAAGAGTTTCTGATTTTAAGATTCTGTCAAAAACTATTTATCGCCACATTTCAGGGTTGTTTTTTGGGGTCTTTGCAAACTCACTGATTCTGATCTCCGCCGTTGTCCAATATGTTACCAAAGGTATTTGACATTACATTTACATTTCTTACCTTGATCATTATTGGTGATTGATGGCGCGAGGGCTGAGATTGTGCCCAACAGAATCATTAAAAAACTTAATAGAACGTGAAAGCTGTTGGAAAAAAAACACCATGTATGGAGGTAACTCATCAGCCGCGCATAGATAAATTTTGTGTTTTATTATTTGCTGTCGTGATTAATGTTTGATATGCGCTAGGATAGACGGATTTTTTTTATTCTATAAACAACGTAATGAAGTGTGTTTATTATATTTGTCAAATTGTTGTTATTTTGTGTCAGCATTTCCTAGTTATGCGTCTTTATTCTAGGTTATATCACAATGTGATGGGTCTGTTTGTATTTCATGCAGTTAAATTTTCCCTGTGTATAGTGAAACACAGCTATCTGTTTTCGCATTAGATGTAAATATTTTTTAGGTGTGTTGTTCCCTTGTCGTTACTCAAAACATTTACACGCATTTGCTGCAAATGGACCTTAAAAGTGTGCGTTGAACAACATTATGTCGGTCATTAAACTTATATTGAATTTCTATAATTACAAATATTAATGATGGTTATTGTCATTTGGTGAAAAAGTGAGGGAGCGTGATCCGCATTTCGTAAACAGTTCCTTGTTAGATCTACGTGCTATGAAACCATTAGCTAATAAAATGTTTTCATTTAACGACGGGGTTATCATGTGTGTCTGAAATTGAATTTCAGCATGGAAATTGCTGTTGGTATATTTTGGAAATAAAACGTGACATTAAAATTATAGTCTAAACAAGGCCCGCAGAATGCCAATCCTTTTTGATTCGCTTTTGGAGATCTGCCATGTTTAGGCAGTGCCTCTCTGAAAGTGAATCGGTGAAACGGTGTGCTGTTATGCAGGTTAGGGCTTGGTGCCTGGTTTAAATCTCGTGCCTGACAGAGTTATACCACTTTGAACAAGACCCTTAACCCCGATTGCCCCAGGAGCGCTGGACACTAGCAGACCCTGTGATGTGGCCTCCAAAACTTGCCGTAACCTGTATGTTTGTCTCACAAGGGGGGCAAGATGCAATAGTCATTGCAGTTTCCCATGGGCATGAATAAAGTATCAATGTTATATGTATCATTTTGATCTACCTCAAGTGGGTTACAAATATCATATATCTGACTGCCACAATACTAATAAAAATATAAAAACAATAATGCCCTTTGAATCAGAGGTCCTCCAAGGAACCACATTCTAGAGATATCCGACGTGCTGCCTGTCAGACTTCAACGGCACACGCGCGTGGCATTTTTCCACATTTGTCAATCATTTACGCATTTTTTCGAAAGCAAATGTATAATTACCTTTTCGGTTTAACAATGACGAGCCTGTTTATGTCTATTTTTTCACTGTGCTGGTGCCGGTATGGTAGCAATTTACTCAAAAACGATAAAATGAGTAAAAATAAAAAGTCGTAAAGGCTAACGACAAAGTGGGAAGATGGTTGTGTTCAGGGCGATTTTGCTCACTGAACTGAAAAAAAAATCAGAATGCAAAGCAAAAAAGTAACCTTATTATGTAAAAGACAAAACTGAAGAGGATGTAAATAGTTCAAAGGTGTAACCACAGTTTAATCAAATACTGCACTCAAGACAGTGCATAGGTAACAAAATAATATAGATATACTCTTTTCGGGTGATACACGTTATGCTGTTAAAGCCGTCAATGGATATGAGTGATTGAATGACCAGTAAAAACAGTAACATCTACAGATAGCAGATTCCAGCCTCAGTAACAGATGTGTCATAATGGAATATTGACATCTATTAAGTGGCTACATGATTCTTTTCAGCAGTCAGGTCGCTGGGAGGACATTAGGGCAGAAACAGCTGGGCTGTACTGACAGACAGGGGGCAGCGGCAGATGGCCTGGGGCAGGAGAGAGCTCAGGAAGGGATTGGGGCAGAGGCGTAAGTCAGGGCGTAGTGAGTGGATGGAGTTCTGCTGGGACCAAGTTCTGGTTGTGTTCCAGTGCTGCGTCAGGACCAGGACCACACAGCAAACGAAAGCCGGGGAAGAGGTCTCTAAAGCAGTGTGTCAGAAATGTCTTAGTGGTGTTGCCATGGCACAGTGTATTTTCAGCAAGTAACAGCAATTTTTATCTAGAAAGAATCACTAACGCGAATAAAGTAGTCTGTCATCTAAAGACGTAGCTTTCAGCCCCCTAGGACTGGAGATACGTCAATCCTCTACGCAGAGATGAACGTTCGAAAAGACAAAACGCCGCGTCTGCCAAATGATACAAACCCGTGGACGTAAAACAACGAAGTGCTGGTCTGTGTGTGTGGCCCCCGCCCCCTTGACGGGGGAAGGCAGCTGTGACATCAAAGCGGAGCCTCTCCCCCTACGAGACGTCTCCCCCCCACGGCTGTCCAGCTCCCATCTTCTCCTTTCTCCTCCCTCCACGTGGTGACAGATGACGGGTCAGGGCCCTACCCAGCCAAGTCCGGCCAACACCAAGCATGTGACACGTTCCTCACGTCTTCCAGCAAGTTCTTTGTGCATCTACATTACAGTGCAAAGGTCTTAGGCTGCCAAAGAAAATCATGTTTAAATGATCTATACGTCAGGGTCAAACTATAACTATGTATGCCAGAGTGTATTAGCTTAGCTATTCCTAAAGTCACCACAGGACTTGCAGTATCCATCCAATATACCCCTGCTTTTGTTGGCTCAACCACTAACATACCATGTTTGGCTAATCAATACTTAATTAAGCTATTTAACCAATTAATTCAATGAATTAACTGAGCCGGTGGAGAATTTAAACGAATATATGGCATGGCTGAGGGGCCCCGTTAGGAGAGATTTGGGAACCAAAGGGATGTTTTATCTAGTCATCTAATAAGATGTCGATGACATTTAGGCAAGGGTGCTGATAGAGATTTTGGGCCCCATGAAAGCGTATCATATTGGGGCCCCGACCCAGACCAATACAACAATGTTACACAATTTTTAGGGTCCCTGCTGTTCAGAACAGAAGTAAGTCTTGTTATTTTTTAAATTGTGTTACTGTTCATATTCATATGTTCTAATGTTACATCGTGGTTTTTTTACTTCTGAGCAAATAAACACTTGCTGCCCAGATAAAAACCTTTAAACATTTTCCTTGACCGCATAAGATTTTTTCACAGTACTTTATATGTGAATAAAATGTTTGCAGTTCTAACTCAAAAATCAGGTACTATGAAATAAAATCATTTTAATTTAACTGCACTGCAATGTTCTGTTGTTGTGGTATGTGTTGGGAGATGACCAGTGATGCCTGCAGTAAATTCCAGTGAAGCTGGAAGCATACATCAACTTTCAAAGTGAAAAGCAGTGAGGATCAGCTCTTTCTCATTGGCAGTTTCCAGCTGGCTAGTTCCTGCTGAAGGCTTGCTGGGGAGACCAGAAAAGCCAGAATATTTAATGAATATAACGGTGACACGACAGAGACAAAAGGGACCCTGACAAAAGCAAAATGGCCAATGAATTAAGGCCCCAAAAGCAAGCAATTCAATTGCAAGTTAGAGGCTAATTATGTCTTCAGAAGTGCTTTAAGATTCCATTGTAATTGTGTCTACTATGTGAGTCATTGTTAAAAAATATGTTTATCCTTTCCGTTTTTTGTGTACCCTTAACTATCTCATAACGTAAACAGAGTTTCCTGATAAACATGAATCACAGGGGCGGTTCTGGGGGTGGCCAGGGGGAGCCAGTGTCCCCGTGACAACCTGCATGCCCCCCCCCCACGCCCCCCCTAAATACGTATGCTGCCTGGGTCTGAAATAAATGTATTATTATTATTGATACTATTATTATTATTTACGTTTATATGTGTGCGCTAAAACTTTGTGCGCTGGGAACAGGCGGAACACAAATAATAAGCACGTTTTCTTGACAGAAAATTATATTCAAGCTTGTGGAAGCGAGACAATCTAAACAGCTAATCAGAGTGAGTTTCATATTCATACGATCTGTAAAACGTGACTGTGAAGCTTTGCATAAGTAATTTATCTGTTTTCAAATTGTTTTTTGCATCTTAATGATGGCAATCTAATGTAAGCAATATCTGGAGGACATTACAGTCAAATGCATCTGCCCCCCAACAGAACAACTGGCCCGAGTCTGGCCCCCCCAGTTGAAATGGTGTAGAACCACCACTGATAAAACAGTGAAATAACTGTAAAATAATCTTCATCTCTACATAACGCTAAAATATATAAACACCAAGCTACTTGGTGACAAATGGTTTTGATTCACACACCCCCTCCACTTCTGCCCTTCTCTATTTTTTGCTGGTTGGTGTTTTTAAATATAACAGCTATCTTCAGCCCAGTAAAAAAGATAAACAAAGGAGACATGATTCAAGACAAGTAAGTGCACTGGGGCTTTAGTGCAGCAATGCCGAGTCTGTCTGCCCTTGATGCGGGCAAATGTGCAGCATGCAAAGGTGCCCAAAACACGATATTGAGGACAGTGCCAGAGGCTCCGAAAGCCACCTTCATGCTTCATATCTTTTTAGCACAAAGGCGGCTGAAAAAGACTAAATAATAGCCTCTCAAGTGTTGACAAGACTTTAGGAAACAATAACCGACTCTTATATGTACAGAAATTAGCCATATAGGGAGATTTTTTAGTAGGGTTAAGGAGATACGTGCAATAAAATAACATTTTATGTCCTTGCAAAACTTTGGAGGACTAGAAATTAACTGAAATGTTTATGCAACTGTGTAATGTTTGATCTTAACAACTGGGCTTTTTGGGAATGGGTGTGGAGACTGAGTGTGCCATGGGGAAATTGTGACAGGAAGTGATGTCACCACGGGGAATATTAAGAGAAACATTCCAGCAGCTTGTCGGATGAAGGTCAAGCCACTGGATTTATTGTAGAGAAATTGTGGGGGGAAAAATCACAAAATGGGTCAAGGCCTATTTAGAACTAGCAAACTGAACCCAAGGAAGGCAGAGAATATGAATATGTTACATTTAAGGAGATGTCATTGACAGGGAACTATACTGGGGCGGGGCTACAGGGCTAATGATAAAGTTGGCCCCTTTGTATGAATTACACCTTAAAAATACTAGCATCGCTCCTGGTCATCCTTCCATGCTTCCCCATAGTTTCCCCCAGCACTCCTCTTCCTCAGTCCATCTAGGTGACCACCATCACCATGGTAACATAACTACAAGCCTTGCGGTTTGAAGGTGTGAAGCCTCCAACCAATCAGAATCAGTAATTATTAAACTAACTACCTGAGAGAACTGAAAACAAGGCCTGGATCTGGAATCGAGGGCCAGATTTCAAGATCCCTGGCTTAAAGAAATTTAGGTTAAGCACCTTACTTGACTGCATTATAGAAGAGCCCCCACCCCCCCAGGACTTAAACCAACAACCTACAAGATACAGAAGTCAGCGTGAATATCATGATACTCACTTCTTAACTACTATGAACTACAAGGCATGGCCACTTTTATTGGAAAATGCAGCACAAAACTTCACGGAATCGTGTGTCAGGGAGCGTCATTGCTAAAATCCACAGGGAGATTGTTGTACACAAACCACTGGCATATTTGCAGGGGCCTGATTCCAACCACCGTGTGTCAAGAAGGACAGGGAATGAATGAGTCATCTTTTACTGCCTTTTTTATATCTGTAATAAACTTGCATTCCTACCACAATCACAGGAGTCAGCAAAACTCTCTGTATCAATGTCATATACCTACAAAACGGGTTTCAGTCTTTGCTCCACTAGTACCCATGTGTTTGTATCACCCTGACTGCACAGCATGGCCTAACAGTCACTAGAGGATAGCTCATCAGTGCTTGTTCATTTCCCACTGTTTCTCTCACAAAAAATAAATAAAAAAAACAATTACTTTTTGGGGTTTCTGGCTACTATCGACCACAGCTAGATCAACACTGTGAGATACAGTCAGCTCCCCAAATGGTTTCCTGGAACTGAACACATCAAAGCGACATGGAGCACCTCATTATCACAAATCAGCTGTCTTCTTTCATGGGGCGAACGTTATGCAAATGAATGGATACTGCTGATTGGCCCGTGCTAAATTTATGCATCTCATTTAAATACACGGAAAAAACACTTCTAGCATAGATCATTTCGGGGACCCAGTGATTCATTTATTCCCACCGAAGGTCCCAACTGCACAAGAAAACCAGTACAGAACTGGTTTATAAAACAAATTTAGCAGTATATTTTACATAATGATCATTTTACGTTTCTGTATAGAATTACTTCGAAAGCCTAGACTGGTATTATCATTTGGCCAGCACTTTGTATCTGTATATTTTATTCAATGATAATTTTATGTTTCCGTATAAAATCCCTTCGGAAGCCTGGACTGCTATTATCATTTGGGGCAAAGGCTTTGTGCTTGTTTTTGTACTTACAGGCTTTTGCTGATGATCTAATTGGTTACTTATTACATTCTCTGCTGTGAGCTTCGCTAATGCGCTTACTCGATTTAGTCCATATTAAGGCCTGAATAATCACCCTGAAGCTGAGAAGTCAGCTGCGTTTGGTTGCTTTTAGTGCAGGGTCAGCAAGCACCCAATACATGCATGCAATTAAACAGTAAAAAATACCTTCTCATTAATTTGAATAAACCTCATTTAAAAAAGGTTTGTTTCTTAGCATGTGGAGAAAATAATGATCTATTTTTTTCCTTAAAAAGTAGTCGATTTGTTTTCTTCCATTTTTCAGAGAAAGAAGTATTAAATTTAGGTCCTATTTGCAGTGTTCATTTTACTGATGGCTGCTTATAAACCTGACACAAAAATCAGTCCCAGACTCTCTGTTCCGCTCAAGGGCTTCCATCACACATGTGCAAATAACCCATCTGTCGTCATATAGCTCTGATTGGCACAGTTCAGTCGGGTTTCACCAAAAATACATTGTTTGTCTTTCAGTATAACACAAATCCACATTGTGAAAACATTGCTGGGTTCTTAATTGTTTACTGTTATGTTCGCTAATTGCTTTTTAATGAACTGTTAATCAAATACCGAGGGTAAAACAACATTAACAAGTATTACTTTTGCATATCTTGCCTTATAATTAACCCATGACTCACCTATTGTTGTCATTACCGGGTCCATATGATTAAGAGTTGATCAGAGAGTCGGGCAAGGTAGTTCACACGTCCTGATTTTGCAGAGTTTGACATGTTCCTGGGTCAACAAAGGAGGGACTTGCGTTTCATTACTTTAACCAATCACAGTCTTCATTGTATGACATCACTGCATTAATTAAAACCAGCGTTTTCTCTTAAGTAACAAAGTGCATGGATTTCTAAAGTACCTTTAGAATTTGTGTATGCCTTTTGTTAAGGGATATTTTGTATCATAGATACAAAACACAGGAACATGGTTGCCTGCAAAGGCTATACTGAGCAATGTAAGGGTATGTCGTTATTTCCTAATAATAATAATAACAGCAAGACTAATAATAATAATAATAATGATGCTTGAACCAGCAATCTCCTGATCAGAAGCCCACTGAGTCACACACCACCGCAGGGCAGATAACTGGACAGCTGGAAGCCTTGAGCCTGAAAATCAGAACAAAAACGGCCCAATGTGGCGCTATCCTACGATGAAGACTGTAATTGGTTAAAGAAGTGAAATGCAAGATGCCCCCTTGTTGACCTAGGAACACATGGAGCTGGGCAAAATCAGAATGTCCAGATTGATTCTTCCTTCTCAAGCTTGCCCAGAAAGTGGTACTTTATTTTATTGTTACTCCTCTGTGGGACAGCGTGTCCCTGGTATACAGTGCCGCTGAACCTATCAGGCAACGTAAGTGCCCAACTAGGGTGCCATTCTCCGAGAGGGCACCAACTTAGCCAGCTGAATTCACTTTGTTTCAGACAGAATACTTGCCTAGGGCTCTACAGGGGCTTCAACCGGCACTGCACGTGGAATATTTTTATACAACATGCATACGCAGCCTTTTAGTAATCCACAAGGGAGTTTAGACTTTCTTTATACATGAAGTGACAATACAGAATCCTCTGAGGTGGCCTATAAATGAGGAGAATATGGAATGATTTTGTATGCAGCTGGAAGAGGCTGCCGCTGTTCTCCTCGCAAAGGAGTCTTGCAGGTAAACAACGGGGGTTTAATACTCTGCTGTAATGCATCTCACGCTGGCGAATGACTAGCGGCGCCCCGCGGGTCTTGTGGAAATGCGGCAGGTTAATTCCTAGCATCTTACTCCCCATATTTTTACCCAAAGAAAATTCATGAGTCACTCCTTTAGAGGTTCGAGGTGACCTACATAGCAGAGAACAGAAAATGTGCACATGTGCAAGTCTAATGCCTGTTTAACAACAGTGATGACTGAATAGCCGGAGGGCTTTATTTCATTTTGTGGTAAAAGGCTGTATATACCCAGAGGGAATCAGCCACTATGGCAGCATTAAAATACGCCCTTATTATTTAAAGCGATACACTTCCGGATTCGTCACTGTCTGGTCGGAGACAAGCAGGACTAATAAATCTGAAGGTAACTGCATAAAACCCTTAGAATTTCCATGTCTTTCTACCTGTGGTTTGAAAAGACCTTTCTGCAAGCATTCAGGGACAACAATTGGGTAGCCATGCAGACAGACTCCATGCGATGGTGGACACAATAAAAATATGCAGATGTCATCAAATGCAAACACTTCAGACACTACATGACAAGAGTTTATTGATTAATAGGGCACTGATTCTCACATCTTGGTGTAAGTTCATTTAGAGCGAATATCATAACTGTGATGGTGTTAAATGAACGTTGCTTGCGTTTACTGTGCCAAGTGTGGCGGCCGCAGGTACTGACTGGCCACGTGACGCACGGAGGCACCACAGGAATTAACATTGTTGGAGTCTGATAGCTTTTACTTTATTGTCATAATCAACAATATATTACAAATTCACATTTATGCTCAAGTTTACTTAAAACTCCATTGTGTGCAATGTAGATATCATTACCCATAATGCATTTTAAATTGCTGAAAAAAAAATGCAAAAATTTAGTCATTTAGCAGACTTGTTTATGCAAAACAAGTTTGAGAAAGCAGGGTCATTTAATCCCTGGAGCATCTGGGGTTTAAGGGCCTAGCTCAAGGACCCAGTGGTCCCCCCTGCTGACCCCAGGATTTGAACCAGCAACCTTCAGACCACAAACACAACAATCCACTTTATCATGCACCTCCTTCCTCTAGCAGTACTTATTACTGTACTTTTCCCTGCCCAGTTTGGCTTCCCAGTCTAAATAGCACATTCATATTTCCCTCTCATTTTCTCAACCGGTCTTGGGGCAACACACACAATGCTATGCACAGCCTACATTGCTCACAGCCAATCAGTGCCACTGCCATCTGTCATGTGATTCATCAGCATTAAGTATAACGTCACGCTTCCCTGGTTCCAAAAACCAGCCGTGTCTGACAACGTAGTGATGTCACCCCAAACAGACTGAGCAAATGCGCTTGCCTGCCATTTGTGAATTAGTTTCCGGAAGGCTTCGATGACTTGTCACTTTCAATCAAATATAAAGTTTATGAATGAAAGGGCTACTCTTCATTTTCTTTCTGACCTGTAAATATTACTCAAAACCACTAAACTGAATCAATATGGTAAATGATGTATTAATATACTGAGATGACAATTAAAAAAAAAAAACTTATGTATGTGGGTGAAGGTTACAGGAGATCATTTATATTGAGCTTTTCTGATTGGTTTGCATTATATTTATAAGTAAAGCTGAAAATGGTTTAAGCTCATCATAGATTTCTGGTATATGCTATAGTACTCCCTTCTTTGGGTTGAGGGAGGTTAAAGTAAATCTCCCACTTTTATCCATATAAATTGCAGACCAATTTACTAAACACAGGTCAGGCTCTTTCCTCACTAATGTGGCTGCGTGCTGGACCTGCCAGCTTTGTGCTGCTCGCTGCGGTCTGCCGAGCCGTCGTTTGCTAGACCGGCTCACCCGTGGAGCTGGCCGTGTTCCCCTCTCCGAGTCGAGAGATGAAGGGCAAAACAATTTGCTACGATGTCAGAAGACAAAGGCAGATGTTTTGTTTTTTTTGACTGGATCCTGTGACATCAGACCTTGTGGGGTTGCCAGATCTTCACTAACCTGGGTTTTTTACAATCTCCAACCAATAAATACTTTTCCCTGTTCTTCACTGGCACACAGCACCTTCCAAACTGGCTGCATTAGTCCTTGATAGTCATACTTATTAGCGAAAAGAAGTACATTCCTAAAGATTCCATCTTTGCGGCTGATAAAATACAAAGCCTAAGATTCTGTCCACCAATCTCATGTAACATACAGAATTTTTTTTTTCAATTCTGTCCTCTCCTTTTTCTTAGTTCCTTTCATCCACCTCTGCCCACCTTTCCATTTCCGTGGGAGCCAGCTTCCCACACGCATGTCACCGTATTGCTGAGCAAATTTTTAAAAAGCAGCACCAAATTTGTTTTCACAAAACAGGAGAGTGTCTGGCCCTCGCACGTTTTCGTAGCACAACACCGAAGTTCAGCCTCCTCGCTGCTGCTGCCAGACCCCCATGAGTGCAGCGGCTCGAGGCACAGCCAGGGCAGACATCTCAGCAGACGATCTACAGAAGCACCGCATTAGCATCATAATGCTAAAGGCATGCTAATGTCCTTGAATGGCAGTGTGTCACCATTTTCTTTTAAAGTCATGCAGAGTGGCAGCTCCACATTTTTTTAGGGGAGGGGCACAGAGGGGGCAACAGAAATATGGGGCGGGGGGGGGCATCTGAAAAGGAATAATGAAAGCAGCCCTGACATCTTTCTAAGGGCCCAAAATCTAAAAACACCATATTTACTTAAATTCCACAGTAATTATGCCCACGATATTTTGTTTTTTATCTGTCTTTAAAGTTAAGTTGTAGTGAAATATATTCTGCTAATTTCTTCTAATCATTGACTACAAACAAATTGGACATTTATGATGTCCTAGTTTTGCTTTATGTCTTTGCTTTATTTTGTTACAATCTGGAACTTTGAACCAATCATATCATCATGCTTTCAATCATATTGGAATTCGGAATAATGTAATTTTTTTCACTCTTTGTTCCACAAAACTAACAAGAGTCACCATCATTGTGGAGAGTTTACTTCACTTTAAGACTTAGAAATATATCTGTCATTAACTAGTTTTAAAATTCTGTTAAATCGCTAAAATCACATACATGCATTAGGAAACAGTGTTGTGTTCTTTGATTGACATCAAACTGAGCCAATGAAAATGAAGTGATACCCTGAAGGCCAATCCAAATTCAGAAGGGGAGGGATTTGCTCCTCTATCATATTGTATATAACGTCTTCCTTCACTGAAAAGGTAGACATGTCACTACAGAGGCAGGCGCTGTGAGTCGACATAGACAGGCAGGAACCGTACTCACTGTCTCTGTCTCTAACCAGCCAACTGCTGCCACACTCCCACGCCTCAGTCACTTTACTTTTCATGTTCTTGAGAGATCAGTTTGAAAAGATGTATCATGTTTTTAACTTTGAGCAAACAAAAGTTTGCAGAATCCGTGCAGCTCTTTCAGACACAAATCTCAAAGAATCTAGGTCAGAGATGGTCCCTTGTTAAGCAGCAGCAAATCCTTCTGTGCAAAAAACAGGGGAAGTTAAGCATCTGTCTGACATACAGGCCTGGTGTGGTTTAGAATTGGGTTCTGGGGTAGAATTTATATTTGGGACTGTTGCTCTAGTCTCTAGCTAATGTAGGAAGAAGTGACCTTTTTGACCAGAAGAAGAGATATTCGGTTACACGTCAGAGTTGATATGTGAGGAAATTTCTCATGGGAAAATATTTGTTATGTTATATTTATACATGTGCCATAAGATGAAACAGTTAAAGATAAACATTATTAAGATTATTAAAAATGTAGGTGTCAAGGGATCCTTTTTATGAATCTTGTTACTTAAAAATATTTATTAAAGAAAAACATATCATTCATGTGATTTATATTACCTGTGTTGTGAACAATAATCAAGCCAATCGGTGTTTGGTACGACTCGCAAATCACGTTTCTCATGTTTCTGAACATCACAATACTGTGGGTGTGTATCTCAACATCTCAAAAAACATGGAGACACACCTTCTAGAGTGAGATCATCACAATCCAGGCAGATTGACGAACCCTTGCCTGATCTCCCAAGAAGGACGAATGAAGAAAAAACTCAGAACCTGGTCATCAGATTTTTTTCGGTGATGTGATGTAAGATGTAAGTAGAAGATAATCTTTGCTTACGTCAACTTTGTTTATAATTCAGCCTTAATGACAGGTCACATATATATGTTTTACGGCCATTGCATTAGCATTGGCAAGCAGTCTCCCATTTGAACATCTGCTTGAAACTGGGAGTGGCCCAGTATGGGAGAACTGCTGTCTATCATGTATGGGCCAGGCTTTAAATGCTGATCTCAGAGAAACCATAGAATCACCCGTATAACTACATTATCATTGTCCAATGAAAAAGACACACCTTCAAAAATCCAGTATTTCGGGAGTGTGAAAAACCGCATTTTACATCTGTAAGGTATTCCAGATATATCACCATCCTGCACACAAAGGATACGTACAGAAAACATAAATGCTAGTTAAATAGATGCCTTCATAAAACATCTTTTCATTGGTCAATTAGACGTCAAACATCAATAGACAGAAGAATGGGCTTTTACATCTATAGTAAAAATTCACGACAGTCAAAAAATGCATATACATGGTTTTCATCTGATCAAAAAAATCTAGTTCTGCTGAAATGAACATTACGTCTTTATTACAAGTGACTCCTTACACCAAAACTGATTGAAATCAACTCCTAAACTAAAGAGATAATTGATAATGAGATCAGACTTTTAATTCACAAACGTTAAAAACAATTCAAACTATATTACCTCATTTATGACAGGAGAACACTGTTGCATTAACATGACAACATGAACAAACGAGGTCCCAGTGATCTAATTGCATTCATGGTAATTATTCTGTACAGAATGATGAAAACACATCGTTTGTGATCAAATAGTGGTCAGAGTGTGTCCACTTTGTGGACGGAAGGGCTGTGGCCAAAATAAGATAATAATCTCTATTTGCTGATGTAATGACAGTTCCGAATGAGTAATCATTTGTGTAAATAAAAAATAATACTCCCAGAAAAGTCTGTAATTATGAGCATCTCTCATACTGGGGAATTTTTCGCATCATGACAAAATTGTGAAATACACTTTCATAAGAAACATTTACCCTAAGGCCGCTTGGCATCTATTTCAGTGCTGGAAATTTCTGTGTGCCGTTCTGGACAAGGCTTTTCCGCTGGCTATGTAGCCCAGATCCAATTACAGTTGTTAGCCTCTCTCCTGTGCCGTCGAGTTTTATCTTTCATGTTTCTGCTCTGATCTACAAGATCAAAAGCCAGAGTTTATGAAGCGAAGGACTTACAAAATACACTCAGGTTTGGAGCTTAACTACCATATCATTCTGTATCTGCATGTCAAGTCTGTGATCACTGCATGCAGACTGCGTATGAAACAAATGCTATGTGTCCCAGGATTGATTTGTTGATGGTGAGACTTTACTTTTTTGAAGGCTGTTATATTCATGCTGCGGTATCATATTATTTAGTGATGCAGGCATATCGTGACACATAGTACCAGTATATTACTTTACGAAACTATCTGTACATTTTAACAAGTTCGATGAAAAAGTTATATTACCGAGATTACTGGTAGATCTTTATAATGCAGAAAATGAAGTAAATAGAAAAATTAACGCCATAAAATTGCTTAAATTCAATGCTTCCAAAATATTTCCATTCCATTTTTGCAATTATTTTATATAAAAAAGTAATCGAACATATTAAAGAGGCATACACTAGAGTTAGTAAAACTTATAATTTTTTAATGATTTCCAGAGGGTTACATCATAAAATAAAAAAAACAACAAAATTAAAATAATAAATGTATTTCCATGCTCATACAATGTATCCATTGGGAACCAAATATCTGAATATTTTGATTAATTTTTTAATTTTTTATCACAGAAACCATTTGTCACCCATATTAAGGCTAATTGTTTGCTCCGCATGTGAAACAATCAACTAAACTGTGTCCCCAGAGACAGCTTTTGTGTGCCCACACACTGGGATGCGTGACCTGCTCTCCAACGCTCTAGGCCAGCATCTGTTTCAAGGGTGGGTGGGGGGAGCTGGGGCGAGACTCCGTCGGGACCCACTTGACCCCAGGGCGCATGTCTCCGCCTTGACCCAGACCCGTGGGCGGCTCTCGTGCACCAGCTCTACAGCCACATCCTAACACAATCTGGCAGGGATTCCTCTGCTTTCCACGCCAGATGCTTCTAGCACGGTCTGGACCACCTCTGCTTTCTACAGAGAAGTCCATCTGAGGTCACACCAGCCAGTGGATAATATATCCCTCTACGGGAAGATACTGTACATGGAAATGGAAATTATCAGGAGCACAAGATCATCGGGTGAAAAGTCAAAACCGCACACAGAATAAATGGCAGAATTCCTTGTGAAATCCATCCATTTTCTATACCTGCTTCTCCTATGAAGACTCTTATGGGTCATGGGGGTCATAGAAACTAAATCAGAGGCTATAGGCAGATGGCAGGGAATAACCCAGGCGGGGGTGCCAACCCACCACAGGACATACGCCCAACTGAGTAACTCCAATTAACCCCAAACCAGAGTATGCAAAGGAAACCCCACGACAACAGGGAGAGAACATGCAAACTCCACACACATGGAGCCAGGGCAGAGACTCGAATGCTGGTATCCAGAGGTGTGAGGCGACAGTGTACCACTATGCTGCCAAGCCATCGATCATTTAAATTTAATATAAATCTATATTTGTGGCATAAACAAGAAGACAAGCTGTAGAATATTTGTTAAACATTTAGTCGAATATAATCAGAAAACACAAACGAATTCAGCGCTGTAGTTAGAGATGAATGGATGGGGGTTTGAGTCTTTACTGGGGGGGACTGATGGCAAACTATTCATGACTTATGCCAATAAACACACATTTACTTGGGGGGGCTAAAAAACATTTTAGGGTGGCTAAAGTGCTCATATTAATCATTCAAACGCTGTTGCCTATCGATTGTTGATTTTCAATTAAGTGAGTAGGTTCAGCTGTGTTATAAACCAAGCCCAAGACAGTAACAAGTCAGGTAAGTAAACAACATTGCTTGACGCATATCCTCCGTAAATAAGTCATTTTAAGGATGTCAGCCAAGTCACATTCTGCATGAAATCATTGTTAGACCATGAATGAACATCACAGCTCTAGATTATTTTCCTCACTAATGAAGCACGAATATTTTTATTTTACAGCATTATTTTTTAGTGCTTGTAATAATCAGAAGGAGAGTCAGAGACAGAGGTCATATTGGCATATTAAATATTACAATGATATACTCCTGACAGGCAGGACTCGTTTATAAACAGTTTAACTAAACATACACAGTTGTTTCCTCAAATTTCTTTCTCTTCATTAATAAAAAAGTCAGTAATCACCCACAGAGCAGAATAATTCCACATATGTTTTAAATCCATACAAATCGTGTGTGGGACAGCATGAAACACATGAAGTCATTTATTCAACATTCCCCAACCAAGTGGAAATTCAGAAGGCAAAGAAAGCCGCACATTCCACAGAAATGTATCATCTTAAAGAATCTTCTGGAAATGAGAACGCCCAGACTATTTTGTCGAGAACAGTTAATATACCTAGGGCTTTTATTTGCCAGTGTGAATTGTTACAGGGGGTTTATATTGTTACTTTTTAATACATCTATTTCGTTGTAAATACCCCAGAATGGCCACATTAATAATGTAATTATTTTGAATGTATCATTTTCTATTTACGTTAACACTGGTTAACAAAGATATTGAGAGACTCAGTAGTAAATTAATTATATTCAAATCAAATGTGCCTTGACATAAACTAAAGTTCAAAATAAGCTAAATAAATTTCATAAGTACTTATGTTGTAAAGTATACTCTGGATAATATTTAGAATAGAAATTCAAAAAAAGCAACTTCAGTTTGAGAAAATATGGCCCTTGTATTTCAATCCCTTGCTTTCCGTACCTTAGTATGCTTTGGACTACTGGCGAATTTCAGCTGTCTTGACTTATTATTTTCATCCACACTCCTGAAAAAAAATAATAATACAAAGTCGAGGATAAGAGAGGTAGATGACTGTAAGCCAGCCAGGAAGCCTCTCAGTCCAGCCCGGCCACCTTTGTTTTCATCACAGTAATTCTGCCTCCCTGTTTCTTGGGCACCTTTGATGTTTTATATTTACAAAACCAGAGGGAAGTGAGAGAAAAAAAGACTGAAGCTCATAGAGAAACGCTCTGTAACGGATTAAAGAAACGGGTGTACGTAATCACCGACTCTAAACAGCCCCGACGTGTTCCTGGCATCGGAACAATATAAAACCTGATCCGAAAGCCACTACGCTCTTATATAAATATAGCAAAGGGGCAGTAACTGAAGCTATTTTTAAAATCTATGAGTTGTATTAAATATTCTCCCAAAGCAGCAACAGGTTTTCAACTCAGACTTCCATTCCTGCAAAGGAGAGACTTGACATGATTCAACTGAATTAGCAAAGAACATTACATTCATTTCGATGGATGTTTCACTAGCTGTCGATAACTTTATTTGGGTCAAATATTAATTTGGTTCTTTTGGATAACAGTGGGTCAGGCAAGGGGAATGAAAGCAAGAGATTTATAAAAATATGTTTTTTTATACTATAACAGTTTTCAACAGTATGATTAGGACACTGCTTGGAAGTAACAAGCATATGTTTGTGCATGCTATGTCTATATATACTTGAATTAGTAAAAGTAATAAATTATAGTTACGTTTATGGTTTTAAACCAGTGTTGCATTGTAATGTATAGAGCAAGGTTTTGTTTCAACCAACCATTTGAGTATAAATTGTCACATTCCCAGAGTACTCAGCTGGTTGGTTGAAACAAAACCTTGGTCTGGATTTCTACTTTCTGGACCTGGACTTTCCACCTCTGTCTGTAATGGATTACTTTTGTGAGTAACTTCCCCAGCACTGTAAACGAGGCTGCTGGCTCTGAATCTTATTTAGAGCAATCAGTGAGCATTGCCCAGGGCTCAGCTGTTGTCATTACTCTTTGAGCATAAGCTCAGCGCTTGATCTGTTTCAAAGACTTGCTACTGGATTTGTGAGGCTGGGTTAAGTTTGTATTTTGTTTCTGGCGTTTGGTCGCGGCCGCAGAGGTTGTAACCGGCTTTGCAGCTCTGTGTGCTGGCGTCTTGTTACAGCTTTTGGGGTCTTGGTTTGATGGAGTCCTGCAGCTGGTGTGTTGTGCAGCTAACGTCTTGTTTTAGGACCATTCTGGTCTTGTTTTTGTGTCTCCGTCCCATTTCCTGGTTCTCTCGTCCCTCTTGCTGGTTTTCCAATGCTCTAAACCTGAGTCTTCATCTTTCCCTGGAGCTCCCCTTCCAATCAGAAGTCCCACTGGTTTCCCGTTCCCTGAGACGTGCTGTGCAGTGGTCTCAGGGACTAACAGGCAAAAAACCTAGTATTATAGATGAGCAGCCTGGTTCGAAGTGCTCTGTCTTGGACATGGGTTGTGAAAGCCAAAAGGCACGTTCAGGCCAAGCACTCTATGTC
Source organism: Mormyrus iriodes (assembly GCA_011763525.2). Lineage (NCBI taxonomy): Eukaryota > Metazoa > Chordata > Actinopteri > Osteoglossiformes > Mormyridae > Mormyrus > Mormyrus iriodes. The sequence continues at coordinate 2,469,313 of JAAGVU020000081.1, read as the reverse complement.
CTGGTCGTAGTAGTAAAAGTCACAGTGAACTGTAATCAAAGCCCGAACTTCTCACCTCGGCAAGTGCTGATGTACTGTACATGATGCAGAATAACAAACTAAACAGCATGTCTTGAAGAATCCAGACTAAAGAGAATAACACAGAAAGGATGAAAAAAAGCAAAACAGAATAATAGTCTTCAGTCTTCAGTGTCACTGGAGCTGAACAATTGTGCTTTTATAGGGGAGAGAATTAGCTAGGCAAATTTCATGGCTTCTTCTGGAGTGCAGATTATTCATGTGACATTTGACAGAAAGTTAGTCAGTGTACTTGGTTGCCTGGCCTCCAGTTGTAAAATAGTCTGTACGCTGCAATTTGTGTTTTGCAAGATAATCAACTGTATTTCCAGTTCAGATGTCTCAAGATTTCTCTTTTTTGAATAACATATCTGAGAAGCCTGCACTGGTTAGCAGTTGGGTCAGGTATCAAGTTCAAGATCTTTGTACTGAGACACGCAAGCCTGCCAGAAGAGCAGCTATGCCAAATCTACAAGATCAATAAAAATAACATAAAAATAAAAATCTCAATAAAAATCTCAATAAAAACCCTACACCCCTTAAAGGTCAATACTTCCTCTTCATCAGATCATTTAACAGATCAGGGTCTACAGGGGCAGGAATCCAAATGGCACCCATGTCCTTGTGTGGGTGGATTTGGCTCCTCCTGAGCCTTAAGGCTTTCACTTTTCAAGAAGGATCTCAAAGCTCAGCCCATCAGATTGCCTAAACTCACATACACACATATAACTCTACAGTCAACATTGCACTATACAATACTACACTACGGTCAACACTACACTATACAATACTACACTACGGTCAACACTACACTATACAATACTACACTACGGTCAACACTACACTATACAACACTACACTACGGTCAACACTACACTATACAATACTACACTATGGTCAACACTTCATTATACAATACTACACTACGGT
>JAAGVU020000081.1:2429763-2463640 GCA_011763525.2 Mormyrus iriodes | reverse complement strand
ATGGGGATGAGGGATGGAGAGGAGGGTGAGAGATGTAGATGGAGCAGGGGATGGAGAGGGGAGGGAGAGGTGGATGAAGTGAGGGATGGGGGGGGGGGGGAGATGGGGATGGGCGAGGGCGAGGGGGGGGTGTTGTCTCTGTGCTACCTGAGCAGATACGGTTTTGTCCAGGCGGTGCTGTTCCAGCTCTCATTTTCTTCCCAGTTGTTGAGTATCGTGAGCCCAAATTTGACCGGTTCTTTCGTTTACTGTCTTGTTTATTTCGTTTGTTACGTTCATTATTATTAACTCTTCTCAGACGAAAGCTTTTCTTTTCTTATATCTTTTCTGTAAAAATAGAATAAATGAATATCTATTCTGTGCACCAGTCTTGGCTCTCATTCATTCGATTGAATGGACCTAGTGGAGTGATAAGCACTCAAGTAATTTAACACTACTACCATCTATACCCCCCAATATGCAGAAACCAATAAGAAAAAATATACTTTTTAATGATATGTAAATGCCAGTTCCAGGAAAGTGTAGTATTATCAGTGGGTTTCCATATTTTTAATCTGGTTAAAGAAGTTAACCTGTGAAGCGGATTATGATGTAATAAAATTTATAATCCATTACAGTTCACTGTTGGGCCTGTGGCTAAATGCTGATAACTGGACCTTCTGTGTGAATATTATTCTGCAGCAATGAAACGCCATGAAAAAAGGTTCATTCCCAAGCTTCAAGCTGCCTCTCTTAACTATATTTTATTTGTGGTTTTTTGAGAAGCCCACGTGATGTTATTTCAGCGGCATGATTGGGCACCAGAGAAGCCCACTGCGGTTCTTCATGCGGATAGACCGTAGCAGTGCCTCCGTCTGGAGGAATGGCCCATTTGGAACTCTGTCTCAACCTCTTGTCTGGATGAGAATTTTTCCCAAGGATGAAAGAAGTAACCTCATACCTCAAATAACAAATGAGGTGCCAAAAAAAATAACTTAAAATAGCTTTCTTTTGTGAGGCAAATGAACAAAGAGCAAGTCATGTGGAATGATCACCAAGTCATTACCCAACTACTTGTCTTTATTTATATTAAAATTCACAGAGTGCTTTCCTCGTGGAATAAGCCCCTTATAACTAATAAAGCGCTGCTGAATTGCCAGGGTAATGCGAGCCATTTTCCTGAAAGTGGCGGCTTAGTGTGTCAAGCGCCACGCCGCATGATCCAGTGAGTCACAGGAAACAGACGGAGCCGGTAAACTGTTGGACGTGATAAGAGCTTTGCGGCCGTCTTTGCCTGTTACGAGCGACCAAACGTGGCTTTCCAGTCCCAGAGCTCGTTGTGTCTGGGTAATGGCGTGAGCTGCATTTTATCCTGTTGGATCACAGCCCTCGGCCTGCAAGGAGATACAGACCCATGATGCAATATTCCTCCCACTGCCCCCAGAAATAAAAAGCAGAATGGTTAGCTACCAGTACAGCCACTGCTTAGCTATACTGATGCACACATGCTCTTTTAGTACCATCTCATGAATTATAGCAACTCTGGCAGACGCACTATAGTACTAAACTTTCTCTAGCTAACTTTATCTGAAGCGGGCTTGTCCAAGTGTGACTGTCAGTACTGGCCCTCTCTGACCTAGCAGAGCTTGACTGGGACAAACAACTCAAGGGAGGGCACCAGGCACAAGGTATTAAAACCAAATATATCACTCCTAATAATACCCAACAGTATTGAATTGTAACAAAGTGAGACTCGTCTCCACTAATGTCTGACTCCCGTATCTCTGTCTAATCTTTACCGACTGTGTGCCAATCGGTTATACACTGTGATACTGATCCCTGTAGCCGTGTTGGGAATAAACATTTTGGACCTTGTGGTACATTTTCGTTTTGGACTAACTACAGAGTATAACCAGAATGGAAGCTTATAGAGACTGTGGTGCAAATCAGTTGAATTTAGTCCATCATTTACCTCTTAGCAACAAAAATGATCAAATAAACAGGATCGCTTGCATGTTCCCTGTGGGATAAAAGCTTAGTATTTTATTATTTTGCTTAACACTGAAACAGGGGCTAGGCCATTAAACGTTGATTGCACATAATCACCGATCCTAAATGCAGTTTAATTTTTGGAATGCTAATTTTTCGAATTACTTATTTCCCCCTTATATTTTAAGACACACAATCAAGTACATCTTTTTTTTTTGGGAAACAGCAGTGTTCTAAATTTGATGTCACATGTTTGGCTCCCTTTATTTAAAACCTGTAAACAATTATAAGTCATTATGGGTCAATTAAGCCCTGATATGTAACACATCACTTTCCTCCCCTAAAACCAAGCTCCTCTTTCTAGCCAATCAAACGATTACTTGCCAGGAAAGCCATGATTGGTGCAGAGGAACCAGGCGACTTAGATGAAGCAATAAGCTACTCGGCAACAAAATCTATTCTTCCTGTTTGATTGCTGAATATAAAATCTACAGGGATTCATGGATGTGGCATTATATCTCTGTCAGGTATTACACTAAAAAAATCACCTAAGTTCATAAAGGAAAGCAGGTTTATCTGGGCAGGCTGTTCTTATCAGACGAAGCTGTTCCTTTTGGCATAAAGGGTCCCACATAGTAAGTAAACAAGCTATGATGTAGAGTCTTCTGAATGTGCTTAGCTCTCCTCTGTGATGCATAAATAACTAACCCAGCAGTTGCTATGCTTTAAACATTAGTTTAGCAATCCACTCCCAAAATATTCACGTGTTTTACCCAACCTGGTCTTCCCCCCAATGCCAGCCAGCAGTTTTATTATTCCTGCAAGCTACAAATCTTGCCTAAATGTTTATTTGTTCAATTTTATGATATATAACATTTTTTATGTCACATTTTAAGGGAAAAATTACATTAAAATCACATTAAGTTACATTAAAGATGTATGGAAATATACTGTGGTACTAAAAGTATGGGGCAGAAGTTCTATCTCTGGCTGCTGAAATTGGATGTGAAGTGTGTTGAGATGATGGCACATGTGCTGTGGTGGATATAACCCTCATGTCTCTCAATGCCAAGTTTTCTCTCACAAGGCTTTCCTTGCTAACCCTCATATTTAGTACAGAAAAAAATATTATGCAGTATGATAAGGTAACAGACCACATCAGTCAAGTCAGTCATTCCTCTGAAGTTTGTTCATTCATTCATTAATTCGTTCACTGCAGTGATGGCTGGTAACTATCAGTGAAAAAGATCTTCAGTCACATTTATCCTCCCACACATCCATCCTCTTAAGCTCCCCTCCAAGCACATAGGCTCCCTTCCCCTTTCTCGGAGGACAAAGCGGCCATCGGACCTTAGACACATGTGCCCGTCAATCAGCTAGCTTTAAATGCTCTGCTCTGGGCTCCAAAAAAACTGAGGAGCCCATTAGGGGCGGGGCAAAGACACACTAATGTGACAGTGTCTGGCTGATGCCCTGATTAAACAGCTTCAAATTAAAAGTTCTCTAAAAGTAATTGGGTAGGCAATGCAGAGTTCATGGATTTAGCTTTCTATTGCGTCACAGGAACAAAAGGTTCATTTGGCAGGATCTCGCTGAGGGTTTATTATTACTTAAGGCCCATGCTCATTTTGATTTGTTACATGTAGAATGGACACTGGTATTAGCAATGCCATTTACGTGCAATATGTGGTATTTTGATGTAGGTCTCTGGTCCTGCCTCTGACTTGAACTCTTCCTCAGAAAATGGCGAAGTGCTCCATATTACTTTGCACTGTTCTGTGAAAACCATTAATTTTCTTTATGCTCTGTAACCAAAACTGCAAAGAAGGAAATGAGGATTTTAGCATAAAAACCACAAAAACGCTAAGCCTCTTCTTATTGCTTAGCGGCCTACTGCTATGTCGCTCTCGTCCATGGTGGATACATTTCCCATTTAGCTCTGCTATTTTAGCCTGCTCTCGTGGTGAATTATCAGTACTCTGTGTTTGCACTCATACCTATAATTTCATACAAAGCGCACATAATAGAGAAATATAACATTATCTTTATTTATGCGTCTATAGAGTACTTGGGCAATTAACTTATCCCCGCTCTACAGAACTGAGATATGACGTCTACATTCTCCTAGTTCACGGCGTTGATTACCGCGACAACATTCAATGAATTAACGGCCACCACTTATTTCAGCCCTTCATTTATTGGGTCCATTTCATCATAGGCATGTAAGAAAGATCAATTATTAAAATATTACTGAATATCTGCAGCTTATATATAACTCTGGATAATTATATATATACACACACACACACCCACACACATCAAATATATGTGTGTGTGCGTGTGTGTGTGAATATATATATTATGTGCATGTATATTTATTTTTATATATCTGTGTGTGTGTGTGTGTGTGTGTGTGTGTGTGTATATATATATATAAATGATTTTCCTATATCACATCATGTTTTTGATTCAGTCTGATATTCAGGACTACTTTGACACCTACACAGTGTTTCAGAAAGAGGTTTTGTGATGGAGCTATGTGGGCTGTGCTTTTTTTCCTAGCAAAACTTATGTGCCTGTGGATTAGAGAAGGTTTGCAAATCACGCTTAACACATTGCTGTCATGTGGTCAGAATGGATCCATCCATCTTCTGTCCACTCCTGGTCAGGGTCAGTGGGGGGGGGGGGGCTCTTCTATGCAAAGTAGGGCACAAGGCTTGGGTACACCTTGTTTGGGATGCCAGTCCATATCAAGGCACATATACACAAAGGCATACAATTTTGGCAATTTAGAGACACAATTAGCCTACGTGCGTGTCTTTCTGCTGTGGGCGGACACAGGAGGATCGAGACAGAGTAAGCTCCACATATGCCGAGCGGAGGCGCGAGGCCACAGTGCTACCCGCTAAGCCACTGCGAGCCCACTCCTGAATTTACGCTTTCTGTATATGTGCTGTCATCCTACCTGAGAATTCTCAGGTACTTCAGTAGCTTCAGAAATGTGTCCAGCAAGTTTCAGTTATATACCCCTCAGCCATGACCGAAATACACGCAAAAGTAAAATGCAAACCAGAATTTAAAAAAAAAATCTGGTACTCAGAGATGGTATGTTGACTATAGTCAACCATGTGTTAATATACATTATTCAAATAATTTATGACCTATTCCACTTGCAGACATTGTAGGGCTGCATTTAATGGGTTGGTTTTTTTGTATATAATTTGCATTCTTCCTGATTAAAAAGAATTGCCTTTCATTAATGAAACAACCCATTGTCCTTAGGTTTGTGAACAAAGGTGTCTTTAATTTCCCCATTTTAACTAGTGGTTGATGTCACGTGCCAAAGCTCAGTTTTTGTCCTTTAAAAATTGTACATTTAACCCACTGACATTGAGTGCACACATGAACAATGCAGAAAATACCACTGCTTGCTTAATGACCGTTTCTTTTTTCCCCACAATAGATTAATCACAATTATTTGCACACTGAAGCGAGACTCGGATATTTAGCATTGTTCCTTGGTAGGTTACAGCAGGTCGTGGTCAGTGCTGTGTCAGTCTTCCTGTAGATGTTTAATACAATGAGACGAGTTCCCTGGCAACCAAACACTGGGCTTTCTCATCCCATGTATTGTTTTGAATACCAAAAGCTGTACTGCAACTCTTCACTTAAGCTTGAGCCCCAAACCAATGCACTCAATGGAGAATAACCTTGGGCTTGGATCTCCCAAGTAACTAAGGATTTTTTCATCCATCTTTTCAGTTCCCAAATAAAAGCTGAGAAATGTAAAATTCATCATTTTTGGTAAGCGAACTCTTAACGAGTCAACACGTGTGAGGAGACTTTATCTTTGAAGTTACTAACTGGGAGACATCTCCTAAAATAGCAGAAAGTTGATCATTTAGCAGCCATTCTGAATTGAATTTTGAGCTGAGAGTGAGTAGAAAACCTTTGCAAATTATAAACCACATGATTGCGAGTTGAGATGGATATTGGAAATATTTGAAAAGTCTCTTTGGAAGAAGTGTGTATTTTTATCAGAAGTAAGTAAACACCAAGAGTGAAAATATGAATTTTAAACGATCAATCTTAACTTCACCACTTCTTATTAATATGTATATTACATATAATCAACAGTACAGTATATTCTTAAAGAGAGAACATTGGTACTTCCATTCTGCAGTAATATATGACTGTTTTTTGTCTAGCATACATCAGAACATTTTCATTTAAAAAAAACCCATGAAAATAATTTCTGGGGAATAGTTTGATTTCCCTGAACTGGTCTGAGGCCATTTTGGATCTCCACGTGCTTTGGCTAGCTGACTTCATTGTATTTTTTTTTTTTTAGTATTCTAAAGGTTGTTTCTTAAGAGACAAGGTCAGTCCAGATAACAGTCTGCCAAGGACACGTTTGTCTGACTTTGTTTTGAACTGCACTTGAGGCCAGACCTCGGAATACCCTACCATAGCGTCTGGTGAATCTAATGGCCGTGGACAACAGCCAGAGACTTCACTGACAGCACAACTTCTCATGTTAATGAATCAGTTCGGCGCTTTCAAAGTCAAAGAAATCACAGTCCCGTTGCGCTTCACTAATGAGAAGAACATTTACAAGCGAACTCCTGTTTGACCTGGGTTGTATTGAAGTTGCGGGCGCAGTTCAGTGGCACGTTGTCACAGACTTAACCTATGAAAGGAGATTTACAACAGACCACCGTGAAACATGCTGAGTTGTGATAGGAACTTTAATCCACGCATTGAGCTTCCATACCACGCTGATCATGAGCTCGTAATATTCTTGTAATGAACATTTCTGCTTCATTGGAGGCTCTTTCTAGCAGGTGCATATTTTTCCTTTGTGGCTGCGAAAGCTTGCAGGTCTTCTGTCATTTTATTATTGGAATTTTTTATTCATAAGCACAAGAATAAGGTTCCTCCGTCCCATTTTTTATTATAATAAATCTGACTGTGACCTGAGTCAGATTTTGAGGTTGCCTTAAACTACATTCACCTTCCTATTATAATCTTAGGTGCAGGGGGCAGAATATGATTAATGAAAATAAAAACAAAACGAAATAATAAAAAATCAATTAATGGCTTAATAAACTGGTGCTGCATTCAGGACGAAAGGTATGACCGTGAAGCGGGACGTGCCATTGTTGGTTATAAGGGGCCTGTGACAGGTTAATCAGGGCAAAATGAAATGCCTCTCTCACTGCCTGTTAACTTCTGCTGGTTCAGCTGAAAGGGCACACCTGCACTGACAGCGAAGATAATGAACAGTCAAAAGAGCTGTTTGCATGGGGAGGACATCAGAAGTGGTCAATTATCCAATTATATCATCACATATTCCCAACCTTCTCCTTAAGTGAAGTACAGTCAAGGGCTTGTTTTGAAGAGCAATGGATGGCTGGCCCAACAAAAGGTCAATGGGATATACAGAGAATCGATATGTACCTGGTCAAAACTTAAGCCCTAGTCCAGCAGATGGGTCAGGACATGTATGCATACCTTAAGGCTTTGCTGAGGAAGCAAATTAAATACTTGGTGTATAAGCTGAAACTAAATCTAGAAGGTGAGATATTAAAACATGCTGATAGCAGCAAGAAAGGCGAGGAACCCCATTTGTGTCGCAAACAAACTTGTTATAATGGACAGTTGTCTTGCAAATATATTATTGTGAATCGAACAGCTGCATTGTATTATATACCATTGATTCTGGATTTGTGTCAATGAAGAGATATCGCAATCCAGGCTCTCATCCTTTGCTTGGCTTTCACGTAGTGCAGTGTTTCCCAACCCGGTCGTCGGGTGACCCCCAGATAGTCCACATGGACCTCTGGTGGTACCCGAGGACCGGGTTGGGAAACACTGACATAGTGCATATGCATGTAGGCACTCCTTTCTGGTTAGGCTGAAATCATTTCTCCTCTGAGTCTATGTCAGAGTCACGGGTAAAAATGCAGAAGTTGGGGTGTATCTTAGGGTGTCACCAAATGTACCACCATCGAAAATACTTGAGGGCAAATGACACTTTTCAAACTTTTGTATCTCTGGTCATTTTGTTAGGTGAAGGATAAGGATTACATCTCTAGTTCATTCGACGGTGCACCACCAAGGACTTCTTTGTACAGTCTTGAATATTCAGCAGCGGGACTGTGACCTGTGAGTCATTATTTACATTAATTATCCTTCCTGATTATTGCATTTATATGATCATAGGCGTGCAAGATAATTGTCTTTAAACGCTCAAGGACCCTCCATGTAAATGTTAACACCTCCCTGGCACTCATTTTAAGTCCTTGTAAAGCCTCTGCCCACTTTCATTGTTACACTAAACAACAACGTTGCTCCGGGTAACTCCCTTACATAATGGTTCGACTAGCAAAAAAAAAAAAAACAAAATTATACAAAAAGCTGCTAGATTAGTACCGAAATTATCGACCTGAACATTGCTGTGATGTAATGACAGCTCATTCGGCTGCACTCTAAGATCCTATTTGTCAGATTTTGAAGGTAATAGCTGGCTTTGAAATCATTCAAGTGTAAAAGTCGGCATTTTTTTGTACTCAGGCCTAAACAGCCCAGCTTTTTGTATTGTTAGTGAGTCGCGTGGGTAGGACCTGCTTAAGCTGCCCCTCGTGGGACGTGACTGGCCCATTCTGGCCTGATGCGGGAGGTGCCAAAACTTGTGGGGAAATGTGGGCCATGATTTTTGTGGCATGGGGTGGGGGGCTTGCATGGAAGAGGCCCTTAAAGCCTTCTTCCTGGCTTTGTCATAACAGGTGCCTGAGGGCGTCTTATAGATCTAAATCAGATGGATCTGGAAGCGTTCATGTCTGTATCATCACAAACAGACAATGGCGGACCTCCAAGCAGCTAAGTAAAAGGGAAACGTCCTTTCAAAACACAACCATCCCAGCCATATTTTGATATTACCTCACTGGCCATCAGGGAGGTGGCCAGTGGTCCGGCAGGCTTGTGCTGTCTCATCAGAACTTCTCCCGAGAAACATATAACCCCAGATAGTCTTCGCTGGAGCCAAATTAAACATCATTTCATAACGAGCTAAGGGGCCGGGATATGTGAACATACACGTGTGACATTTCATATTATACTTAAACAGAACTGAGCAGTTCTGACTGCTAAAGAGTGAAAACTGTGAAGTAGTTACAAATAAGAAAAGTTTTAGTGTCCTATATCGATGCTCTATATCCCTAAATAACCAAGAATGAAAGAAATACCCCTATTCAGAGCCTATAGAAGACAAAGCTCAGATAAAAGCATAGCACTTGTCCGAATAGATGTCGATTGCATATGTGATCATCAAAGGGAACAGAGACAGGCAGGACCACAAAAACTGAATGATGGGTGAAGTTCTTTTTGGAGAGGTCAAAGGGCTGCTTTTTAATGTTAGACAGGACTGTTCTGTTCCCCTGTTTTGATATTTCTGGCTAGGAATTCATCTCTAGTTGAAAAACGAGCTTCTTCTTTGTATTTTTTTTAATCATCTGTAAAAAAAAAAAAAAAACTACATTTTAAAATAGTACTTCATGTACTGTATATTTTAATTTCAATTACAAAGACTTTTAATAAGGAATAAGGAGACAATCGTTTCACGGTATATCTAGGCTGGTCCAAACACGGGTTTTCTTTGCGGAAATATAAATAGGCTCCTGTACACTATGAGTTCTGCTGACTGTCTTTATGTAGTGTAAGTCTTTTATTGGGATTTTCTGCTTTTTAGTCATTGTTTAAACCTGCTATGTTCATCCAAAATAAATTAACTTGAGAGTTTGGCGTATAGGGATTAATCACTGCAGAACGGACCGTGTCCACTTGGAATTGTGTGCAGCATAGTGATTCGTTCAGGGCTTTGTTGTACAGAGAAATTAGGATGTCCATCCCTCACCTTCCTCTCAACTCATCCCATTTGTGGATAGAGAGGGCAGTTTTCATTATTACACATTATTTTGGCTGAAGATGTGCTGATGTTGCACAACAGTCAGCCCATCATCTACCCAGTTAGCCAATATCAGAGGTGGATAGTTCAGGTCCAGAATGTAAAAATCTTGACCAAGATTTTGTTTCAACTAACCAGTTGAGTACTCTGTGACTGTGACTCCTTATGCTCAATTGGTTGGTTGAAAAAAAATCTTGGTCTCGATTTTTGCTTTCTGGACCTGAACTTTCCACCTCTGGCCAATAGAGACTGACAGGGGGCCTGAAACCTACACTAGGAAGACTGGGAACACCTGGACAGGATGTCAGTCCATCACAGGACACACACTACGTACAATTTGAAGATCACTTAACTGGTATCTTACTTTTGAATTTCAGGATGACACACACCTGTCCTGAAGAAACTTGTGCGAAATAAGGATCACATGCAAACTCCACACACACAGAACAGGGTTAGGATTCAAACCCCTAACCCTGGAGGTGTGAGACTTCTACATCATCCTACACAACGGTTATGTCAGAAGGTGTAAGACCTCCAAACCATATTGGTGCATGACATGCCTATTGAGTTAATGTCACTGGTGAGCCAACTTGACCAAATCGCCCAGAGCACCAGAAAGCTGTACCTACCGCATCATCTTGTCACAGTGACAGGCCCCCACAGGACCTTTCCTTAGATGTCCGTATCAGCCCATCAGTTCAGGTTTTGGGGGTTCCCGCAGGTATTTGATGAAAGATTACATTTTTTCCACATGGGCCCAAGATAATGGCCTGTCAGTGAAATGAAAACATTCTCCTACAGTATCAACTTCAAAAGCTTCAGTCATCCCGAGCTGTGTGCATGCAGCCTCATTGTTCCAGCCTAAAAACTGATATAAATAGAAATTCCTTCCAACCCCATGACAGATTGACAGATGCCTATCAAGAGCTCACAGTGTCCAATGTGGAAGTTTGACTAACTGTAAGGACAGGAGTGCTTGTAATGCTTGAGTTGTCAAGAAGTGTTGTTTTGTTTCTTAAACGCATATTGAGTGCCTGAGGACACATTTGGAAGATGAGATGCCACCGCACACAAGGTGGGGCCTCCTCCCACATGCACGATCACCTCAAAAAATACGGCAATTTTGACTTTACCTGCATGCTCTCTATATTGGTGTCACCACAAGGCTCCACGTGTACTTACCTCAAATCCAACATGCCCAGGATTCTCCATGCTGTTTATTGATCTCCATACATCTTTGACTCCATTCTCAGTTCTCTTCCAACTTCACCTTTAATAATATCTGACGATAAAGCAAAGAAGTCAGCAGTTGTGTGAGACTCACCTCTGAAACTGTCATACTTTGGAGGCCATGTTTGGCGTAGTTAGACATATAAATGACAGAAGCAAACATACTGCCTGGAAAAACTGCTATAACAGGTGGACAACACTGCCACCTAGAGGTAATGCCTGATGGGTTTTTTTTTTATTTTACTGCCAGCCATTTTGCAACAATATTTTTTCGATAGCAACATTTTTCACAAATCTTCTTCTTAAGCGTTATTAAGAGACATTACTCACATTGTTACAAATGCAAACCAGATATATCTTTAAAAGTCAATTACCATTTGAATAATCCCATCATATTTGAACATGATGCTATTATTTGGTTGATTTTTTTTAGCCTTGTTTGTAATTGGCATTGTATTAAGCCAATGAATTTCCATAATTTGGATGTCTGCAAATAAAGTAGAACTATCCATAGTTATACAAGGCCCGATATGATCTTCATAATCTCCCCTTCATTGCTACATAAATTCTGTGTTCCGTGTTCAGACCAAAACTGCCACGATCCGACTGCTATGATAGTACTGATCCGGAGTCATGCCTGAGTGCAGAATCCGCTGTTAGACAGAAACACATCAGCATCACGCCGTACTGCTTTGCTGCTCCAAATTCCTGATGCAGGGGGAATTATCAGAAACATAATGTTAAGTCGGGTCAAGTGGCCATTATTGTCTTACCATCCATAGACAGGTACACAGTGGCATGAAATAACGTTCCCCAAGACCATGGTGCAACATGCAAAACAGGGGCTAAGAAACAAGGGTCCATATACATTGTGCGATGTGTATGGAAAAAATAAACATATAACAGCATAAAGGGTAGAATAAATAATATAGTAAATTTACCACCAATAAATAGGTTTTTGAAAAGAATAAGTTACTTGTGATATAGCTATGTAATGTAATAATAACCCTATACATTTTTATGTCTTGATGACCCTTAAAACATGGTCAATAGGTAACATGAGTAGACTATTTCGCAATTTATTATGTGAATTTCTAGGAATATCAGTGACCTTCAAGGGAGCCCTGTTTGTCCACAGACCCCCCCCCATTCCCAACCCCCACTGCCTTTATAAATTCTGTCACCAAGACCCTAAAAGGTGCGCCGTGCATGTAGTCAAGATGACTTCATTGTAAGTCATCAGGGGATGAGCTGTGTGTTGGGCAGATTTCCTCAGACGAAAACAAAGAATTCCCCATCGCCTTTCCTACAGGAAAAGTGGGAACAAGGAGACTTTCTCAAGGTAACTGAAGGGGGGGCGACCTCATGTTTCACTTGGCCTGGGCTGAGAATCCATTTATTTGTCCGCTGTGGTGCCTAAATGGACTAAAGAATATCAGCTGGGATTTGACACCCCCAGTGCTAAAGAGTTCATTTTTAGGGCCCTCAATAAACTGTGTGAATAACGATGGTAGAATTTCAAGCTGCCATGGCAACCTGCAGATTGTTATAATAAACCATCTGTTAAAGGGATGTCGGTCCATCACAGACCACATGCAGTCTCCCAATCACACACAAGGGGCAATTTAGAGACACTGATTAGCTTAAGTGCATGACTTTGGACTGCAGGAAGAAACTGGAGTAGCCAGTAGAGACTGAGTGGAACGTGCAAATTCCGCACACACACAAAAACACAGAGCAGCAGTGGGATTAAAACCTCCAACCTTGGTGTGAGGCGCCAGTGTTACCTGCTGAGTCACTGTGCTGCCCACAGAGGAATCATAATTTAATAAATTATTTATCAAATCTAATATTATTACACAAATATCATTTTTTTGGTAAATGTCCACACTGTGTGCATCAGAAATTTCAGAATAAAACATTCATAAAGGTCAAATGTTTGTTTAATTAAAACTCTTTTATATTTCATAAAAACTTGTCTGATAAATCACTGTTTAAAAATCAGATCTTAAGTACTGCCTAAATACTGCAAAATGCATATTTAATCCCCAAGCATCACATCCAAACCTTAAAATAACCGCACACCCACTCCCTGACCTCCTACGGATCTCACACAACCACACGGCCTGGAATGGACCAATAAGGCGGCGGTCTGTAGAAATTCCACTCCAGAACATTCTCCGGCCACTCATTAGCGGTGTATATGCAGGCACATGTAAGCGCCAACACAGGTATGCACACCCTCCGGATACGTGGTGTGTTGGGGGCTGGTGCGGGGGGGGCGGGGGTGTTGTGTGAGGTACAGGGCTACTCTGCAATTGGAAGCTTCATTTACCACGGATTTGGGTCGTCACAGGACACGACCGTTCCTCTGGCACCCACCGAGCTGCCAGAACAGGCTGTCAAAATGGAGCCCTAATGCGATCAGGGTGTCATGGGCAAGAGGGTAAATCAAACGTGGAAGGTTGGAAGGGGTAATTGTGCAGGTCGGGGCTCTGGAGAATATCTCAAACAGCAAGCTAGTGGTAGATCTCCTGCCCTCGTTTGGCCTGCCAAGTGCCGTGATTGGCAGAGGGGAGGAGGCGTTGGAGGCGTCAGGCCTGGCTATCTGCCGGAGAAAGACCTGGAGCTTCTGAAAGCTCGTGGGCACGTGTGGGAGGAAGACTCGCGGACAAAGAGCTCTCAGAGCTGCTCACACATGCCATGAAAGTATCCCCCCAGAAAGTTCCGGATCTCTTATGCTGCCATATTCAAGACCAGTCATCTTTATACAACCAGCGGCTTCATTTCTGCATTATGATTCAGATTCAAACCGTAATTAAAACCAAAACACTAATGAATAGGTCAGCTGCTGTAATTTAATCATAGCTAACAAACATTTAGAGGTTTTTTTATTGTTAGACCTCATTTTTTTTGTTCTCTATTCAAAACATGAACCTCTTTGTTCAAAATGTGACATTTCTAGCCCTATATGCCAGCAACGTTATTACTGGATTATTTTAGGTCTACTGCCAAAATCTATTGATTTTTCGACTTGTAAAAAAGCATAAACATTTATACCCGAAATGAATATCTCCTTTATTTGTTTTGGTATATGTTTCATTGTTAAAATGTTTTGTAATATAGTATTGTTGCATTAATTATAGATTAAGGCCATTTAATAAAGGCACTCTAACCTGTAATGGCTTGTTAGCATGGAACAGTGACTTATAATTGAACAGAAGGTGGTTGTCAGCTTTTTTAAAAACACACATTCAGATAAACAGGGGACGCTCTGCTAACTGTCAGTATGTTTCTGATCCGTTGCGTGTTTCCACATGCGACGTATGACAACATTTCTGTATCTTCATGCACAAGCTATCAGCTATCACACCATTTTTAGTTTTTAAATTAGGTCAGCGGGGAAGAGGGGACATGGATGTTGGTGCCACACTGACTGGGAATACTGGGAACAATGTGGGAATACTGGTTGTCCTGAAGCATGGAAACACTCAACCAAAATGAGTTATTTAGTCTTCATTCCCACCACAGTAAACATCAAGAAGAACGTATGAAGTCACCCCTATCCTGCCGTCGCCACCATAATAACTGTGGCAAAGCACTGTGGGAAAATAAGGCCGTGGAGAGTCTATCCAACTAGCCTCCTTCTCCTCATCAATGGTAGGGGGGATTCCTGAACATTTTAGCCATGACACTGAGCAGCCTTGGCCCAGCTCGGCCTGTATGGTGTAGGTATTAGGGCCAGAGGACAAGAGGGTGCCATTTCTTTGTTCCTGCGTTTGAGTCCGAGTCTCAAGCGTGAGCTTTAGTTGGACCACATCTCTGGTGACGTAATTGTTAAGTGCGGGAAGAACTGAGTCATAGCTCTCACTATATCTGACGATATAAATATATAAAGATTTCTCTTCTGGGGTGGTTTATTGTGCAGCACCACAGACTCACACCTCCGCAACTGAAACTTGAGGTCCACTCTGGCTCTGCTGGGCCAGATTAAGCATTTGGGCACATGCCTAGGGGCACCACATCCTCAGAGGGGCACCAACAGGGCAACCCCTCATAAGCCTGCCCCCCCCAGTCCCACTTACGAATATCTTTTAACATATTAATGCCATTTAGACAGTAACGTACATGCATATGTTCTTTTAATACCGGCATGAATAGCCAGTGTAATGTTTTCCCTACATTAGAACATTATTTCCCAATCCGGTCTTCGGGGACCCATAGACAGTCCACATTTTGGACTGTCTTGCAAGGAGCTTGGAGGGAGCTAAAACATGGACTGACTGTGGGTCCCTGAGGACCAGATTGGGAAACACTGCGTTAGATACATTTTTGAATTCCGTGAGCCACCAATCAGCTCCGCTTCTGTCTGACGTGACATCATGTGTGCTGCTACCCAGAGGCACTTAATACTTTTAATCCGGCCTTGCGGCTCTGTGCGTGAACAGTTTGTATGTTCTCCTCATGTTCATGTGGATTTCGCCCAGCAGCCCGAAAACATGACATCTAGGAATAACCCATAATGCATGAGTGCTTATATGCCCTTCGTTGGACTGGCATCCCATCCAATATACTCCAGCGTCCAACCCAACACACCCTGGAACAGGCTCCAGCCTCATCGTAACCCTATCCTGGACAAGTGTGTTAGATGAATGGATGCATGCGTGGAATGACTTATTCTTACCTAATTGACTATCATGTGTATCATGCTTGTATAAAAAAATAAAAACTCTCCTTTAAGCATATTTAAGTGACTTTTAAGAAAAATGACAGGCTTGTAAAATGGCGACCCAGTGTACTGTCATTACCAGGAAATATGTAAGCCTGTGTGTCATTTTGTAAGGCATCTGAGTCTTTTGGGATTAACTGGAAAAAAAAATCTGTTTGTTTAACCTTGAGGTTTTCCATTTATGGTTGTTAAATAAAGTGGGACAGTGGGCCAGGGTGTGACACACAGAAGTGCTGCCCCCTTCAGGGCTGAAAGACATGTGTTAAAGACACAGTAACCTCCGCCAGCCATTTTCCATGCCCTACTCCTTCAGAGAAGAAAGTGAATACTGAGTCCTACAAGGACACGTACATGTAGCATACCTCCCCGTACAAAAAAGTAAGCAAAAAAAGAGCTTAGCATGAATGATTCTGCATCCTTAGCTGAAGAAATTGCATGTCTCATGCAAAGAAAAACCAAACAGTTTCTGATTTAGCAGCTAAGGGATTATGAGCTAATCCGCCATGTGCGTGATTTACAGTACAGTGCCGTACCAAGCAGTGCTTAAGATGCACCAGTTTTCCTGCCCACTGTCTCTGTTTAATACGTGGACATACTAATGTCCTCCTGAGATCCAGCAATTCATTTTTGTCCTATATATAGGACATTATGTTTTTGCTCATATCTTTCATACTATACATGCCACTCTATTAAGTCCTGTTGTTCCTTATAGAGGACAGCTAGGGCTTTGAGATTACGTCACATATGTGGGGGTGTGCGGCGTTTCACCATCCCAACACTTAATTTTTGTAAAGAGATAAAAATTGAACACTTTATTTTTTCCCTGGACCTCAGGTGGACATCACACAGCCCTAGACAGCATGAATTTTAGCCTATACGTTGTTACCTGAAGTTTCAGAGGAATTAGCTGCTACACCCTTGAGCCAGGTGCGTATCTAAATCAGTAAAATTGTAATGTTGCTCTGTACAAAAATTTCAGTAAAGCAACTGAATGTAATATTCAGGAAACCTCTGGAATAAGGTGTGGACAAATAAGACATTGGGACCTACAATAGACCTGTTTCCCTCAGCCGATTGCACTGGTCACTTTGTTATTGTTATTTATTGCACTCTGTTCCTGTTTGTTATATTACTTTACAGCTTATTAGTCTAATCCTTGGGTTGTTGTTGCCACTTAAAATATCTTGTGTGCATCATGTGCTGTTGCTCTTAGTCTGGTCATTACTTGCATTATAGACTTTTATAGTTTAATGTTTGACCTGCTGTGTGTGACTCGCATGTAAGTGCATGTTTAAATACCCTGTTTGTCTGTATGTTGCACTGTGGACCTTGAAAAATGTTATCTAGTGGCACTGAACACTGTGGTATGGTTGGCAAAACAGTAAAAGCCCCATCTGGCTAGACATTATTTGATAAGACCAATACCAAAAATACAAGCTGCCAACAGACCAGCTGGGTGCTGAGAGACTACTAGTGATGTCAGACTTAAAGTACTATTCTAAAACTGCTTTAGTTTATTTGAAGCATACAGTTTCAAAATAGTCTGTGCCAAACAATATCATGTGACCACCCTGATTGGGGCTCCATTACATCATACTGTTTTGAAAGATTTCAACTTCTTCAACTCCATATAGAGAAAAATGAAGCATGAAGCTGGTGATCTGGAATCAGAGCATTTTGACCCCTAAACCTAAATGAAAGGTATAAAATTATATCTCAGATCTGCCATTCTTTGCTAGGCTGCTACCTGGTATCACCTCATGTGCCACACCTTCGAAAACCTACATTTTTATAAGCCTATAAATGCCTCTGCAGTTCTTTGCAAACTTTTACCTCAATCTTCCAGTGTCTTGTATTGAGCCTTGTGTGTGTGTGTGTGTGTGTGTGTGTGTGTGTGTGTGAGAGAGAGAGAGAGAGAGAGTGTGTGTGTGTGTGTGTGTATCCAGAGTTTTTTAAGTTTAGTTTCTTGAGTCTACCTAAACTATAGTACCTTGTTAGCTTCCATTTTAACCCGTCTGAAATCTGACATTGATTTTGGATTTGCACATTGAAATTGTAGAATAAATTGTATTCTTGGGTCTACTCCCTTTGTCCTGTGCTGTTACAACATTTATGACATTTAATTTATATTACAGAAGGAGCAACAAAACGAATCCAAGTTTTTGATGTTTATCTATTATAGTTTTAAAATGTGACAGGCGTTGTTTTTTTTTTTGCTTGTTCCTCCAAGACATTGTGTGATAATGTCATAATGAAGTTATTCAGATCTAGCCTGCCTGCGGAATGAGCACCATTTGGCCACTAGATGTCAGTATGCCGAGATACTATATTTTATTTCGAAACTTTTTCCTAAACGGTTATTTCTTTTCTAGCTCTAAGATGCGTCGTCTCTACGATCATTACAGGCCAGAACATCTCATTTCAAATTTAGTCCTAGAGACCACCTCATTATACCTGGACAGAACAAGAAGGAGACACGGGTGTGACGGAGGGAGTTATAAGAATAACCGTTACGTTTAAATCACAATTTGGCGGGAACAGCTTAACCGTCACCTACGATCCTCGTGTGTTTCTTTGTATGACCTTCCCTTCATAAAGCTTTACATGTGTAGGTGAAAAAGTATGAGCTCCTGAACACATTCCATTGGAATTACAGTACAAAAATTATCTGCTCTTCAGCGACCTTAACAACTGTCAGATTAAAACACATATTAAGTGCTAAACCTTCAGAGTCAAGAGATGGGTGCTCATTTGGCTAAAGAAAACGTATCGGCAGATAAAGGCCAACATGGAAAGGCAAACAAATAGCTCCAATTAAGCTAAGCCATGCAGAAAATTGTTCGGGAATTTTCTACGGATTCTTCAAATGGACGCTTCAGAAAAACGTGGAAGAAAATGTCAGCAGAAATACTCCATCTTAGGCCCGCACGACCTGGATCATGCAGCCATGACATTAAAAAACGTCTATCTGTATGGCAGGTAAGTCAAACTAGCATTGTGGTCCCATTGTTTTTCTGTTAAAATTGGTTAGAAAATCCCTCAAAATGAGACCTGACCTTTTCGATTCATTAATAGGAAAGTTAGGGCTTTAATGGTGTTTTTTAGTTGCCTCCCATTTTAATTTTTTAATTTTAGTTGTTATCCTGGAAAAATGTTTCCACTCCTGAAATTGTTACAAAACATAATCCTTAATATTTGAACTGAACTTAAGCATTTTAAGAATAATTACGATAACAGTAGTCAGAATGCTGGGATATTTTTCTGAAGAGTTCTGCTGCCACCCAGTGGACACGTATATGAACAGCGCAGTTTTGCGTTAACGTTGAATCAGCTTCTTCTATGATGAACCTACGGGAGATACAGAAGGAAATCGCAGAAATGGCAGCAATTTCACTTACACGCGTACAGCATTAAGATTTGGGCATCTGGCTACTTTGTTGTGTTGTGTAGCAGTAGTTTAGTGGTCCTGTTATTCACGCTGTACATTTGCTAACTCCACATTGCATTTGTTCACCTTCGAGATCCCAGTCAAGCACTCTGGTGTGGGTCAAAAGGCTATCATGGAAACAAATATTCAGCAACTAAAGAAATATGCTTCTATATCTACCCAAAAATTGTTTCACTTATGAATCTTTTCGATGTGCCGTAAAACAGTATGGTTGCAGTTCGAGGTCAGTAAGTGATTTGTCTTCTCTGTCGTTTTTATTGTTGCTGCAGCTGCTCTTGCATCATGTTCAATTTTCTGTTGAATGTGGTAATAAATGAGGGCAGAAAACCAGATAAAAACAGCTATAAATCCACATAGCCATCATATTGACTAGGGTTCCCTCTGGGTTACACTTTGTGGTATATTTTCTAAAACACATATAAAATATTAACTGTACATTTACATATATGTACATTTATTTGTCAGATTCTTTTGTCCAAAGTGTCTTACAGTGTTGCGAATCTCTTACGTTAAACCATAAAATTACATTTAGATTGTATTTTAATATTATTTTAATATTCAGGCGCAAAAGTTTCTGTGATATCAAAAGTTTCATACTAAATGTACAGCTATATAAATCTCCATTGATAATGTTGATCAGGAATTCTAACAAAGCAAATAGTAAGTTATTCAGTTTTAAGAGATCAATGTCAGACTGGTAAAGTTCAGAATTTCAGAGGTCATTGTCATTCAAAACAGACAATCTGGTTATCGGTTTAATAATGATTAACAAGAGCATCATAACAGTAGGTATGGTTAAGGAGATGAATGCTTTAGCAAAGTTGTTAGTTTGAACTGTTTGACTAAAATACCCCATTGTTAGTAAAAAAATCAACCCTTTAAACAGACCAGCGACACCATCTTATTTAATGTATTCAAAGCCAAATCTGTCACTACAGTGAAAACAAGGATTATATACATATATATATATGCACACACACACATATACACACACCAAGCACTTAATGATAGATACATACAAGGCAGCATTAATCACTGCATCTGCATATTTAAAAACAGGGTATTAAATATTTAGAGTATATTAAAAATTAATATATTTCATAGACAAAGTATAGATACTACTGTACAAAGGAATATACTGTCTGTTTTACATGTTTTTCAGGGCTGGTCTTTAGGTATCCGGGCTGTAACACTAACAAGATGCATTAAGTTTTTAGCCACACAACTGACATTGGTTGGGGTACAATCACATGTGGACTTTGGATATTTCTTGGGTAGGCTCACAGCTGTTTTGGCTGATGCAAGCTTCTCAGGTCATGTCAGTTTAACCCTGAGCATCAGGCACGTGTGGCGTGATCAACCTTTAGAAGCACACCCTGAACAAACAGAACTCTACTAATGGATTTTCCTGGCATCTGACACTTGTGTTTTATCTTCTTTGGTCATGTGGTCACTACTCTCTAGATACATTGTGCAGCATTGTAGAACCTGACAGAAATAAAGAAAGCCCCAGCCAACCAACCCCACTCCACCTGTCCTAATCAGAGTCCTCGCTGCTACAGTAGGAGCTGTCATAACACTCTGCCGTGAAGAGGATCTTGTGGATACTGGGGTTCAGCTTGGGCACCCAAGCCTGAGGCACCAGGAATGTGGCGAGATTGAAGAAATCCACAAAGACCATGTAGCGGTCACTGCAAGAGACACAGAGGCTTACACAAGCAGGCAGATAATGGACTTAGTCATCTTTGCCACCAGTGTGGACATGACTGAATTCAAAAGCAATGTCGTCATTCCTCAAGTCTGCTGAAATCTCTTCATCCGTATTTATGGCTACTGCACAAATAATCAAATATGCAAAGAACACCACTTGACAGCTCTTTGATGCTGTAATAACAAGGGGTCCATAGCCATATACTGCAAGTATGTCCAGAGAAGACTGCTTACCTGACAGTAGAACGCAGGTAGTGGTAGCCAGATGACCCCCCTGTGCCAGCCTTACTACCAATCATGCGATGTGCCATGCATACATGGTTGTCTACAATGGAATATGAGATTATTGTTGTTATTAACTATCCCGGACCAGTATAAGCAGTTTGAAGATGGATGGAGTATTAGCTATGAAACTTCCATGGTGACTTTTAAGCAAGAGTAGCTCAGGAAAGATTGGCTCAATATCTTTACCAGATGTTTACTAAAGAAATGTGTGTGGATGTATCTAATATGTCAATGGGACCCAACTGTAATATTGGTACTCACATCTCCACTTTGACAGGAGGGCATCAATGTCCATCAAGGAGGTGAGGACCTGGAAGGGAACCTGGAAACGGGGCTCCTGTCTGGACAGGGATCAAAGTTGGATGTGAAATGGACTCCCAGAGAGAAGAAGACGGTCACTAAGATGAAAAGCTTTACCTGTAGTAGTAGATCATCAGAGCTCCTTGGAGGGCTTTGTAAGACAGTCGCCTCTCACCTGGATGGCATGAGAGATCCTGTCATTTATTTCACAAATTTGAACAGCATAAGTTTTCTAGTTTATTAAGCCTGAGAGCACAATGCACCGAGCATGTGGTTACTTTGCAGGTCTACAGGGAGGCCTGACTGCTTGAACCTTGAAATACAGAAAACGAAAATAAAAACTTACCTATGCACAAAAGACACTCGTGATTCTTTTCATCAAACAAAGAAGTGAAAACCTCCCTCTGTTTGACGAGTTCTTCCATCATTTCCGCCTTTTTCTCTGACTCTGGTTGTTGCTGTCAAGAAGTCAAAATACCTCACGTGTTGATATTGCTGCAGTTCATGTGTTAAAAATAACCATGGCCTACCTTAGAACAGGGGTTAAGAGAATGTGGGTATAGAGAATGACATTTACCTCGAGTATCTTCAGTTCATGGTTTAAACCCTCTTCAACATTTATTTGTAGTTTCTCCCAAAAGTTGAATCCATCTTTTTCAAGTCCAGGAGTTCTCTCCAGCCATTTCTAGCAATTTATAAAATGTCAAAGAGTTTCAGAAATAAATTAATGCATCAAAATAAAAAGCGGAACAGACATTTAATATGGAAGTCCTCTTATTTTTAAGACTATTAAGGGCATTATAAAGCCTTAATTATTTTACTTTGTTTATTGAGTATATTATTTTTTACTACTAAAAACATTATGGTATTCACCTTAAGGTGTGATTGTATTGGACTGTGTGGGCAGGGTTTCAGCCTCAATCTCAATCTAATATGTTGTTTACTAATCTCGACAGCAGGTGGCATGGTGGCTTGATGTGGGTGTGTGTAATTCTCCCTGTGTTTCTCCAGGTACTCGGGTTTCCTTTCACAGTCTAAAACATATGGGTTGGCTAATTAGCATTTCAAAATTGCCCATATTGTTTAAGTATGTGACCTGCCATGCATGGGTGTCCCACCCAGGGTATACATTAGCATCGTACCCCTGAGACCCTGACTAGGACAAGAGGTCGTATGATGTATGGATCATCTTAACAGCCATTGCAGGATCTAGTTGCTGGTTCGTACCTCAACTAGCTGCAGAAGACTTAGCTCCTGCTCAGATCTCAGGAGTGTTTCACTGTCCTGTCCATTGAAGTGCTCTCTGTAGTGGCGACGATTGTAAGGAACTCTCTGGTTGTCTGAAACTCCAAGCTTGTTCTCCAGCAGCCTGAACTGAAGACTCTGGAACCCAGAGGCTGGAGTCAAGTATTCCCTGCAAACAATGATTCACAGAAAAAGAGTGTATAACAAAAACCAGAAGAACGAATGGACTGTGGGCTGATGGTGGAAACTGTGTGGCATATATTCATGTCATAAGAAGGTTTAGAATATGCTCACCGGAAATCGTAAAAATCCAAGGCAGTCATGGTTTCCAGGACAGCAAACTGGTCAACCAGAAGTCTGAAGATCATTGTGATTCTCTGCATTCGACTTACAACTTTGAGCATATTGCGCTCATCTCGTACCTGTTGAAATGTAATTTAGTTCAATGCAAGATTTAAAATGTACAATGAAATTAGCCAGTGAAACATTGGGCTGTTTGCAGAAAGTATACTTTTCTACATACAATATGTATTTATGTAGGCTATGGAAATCAGAATCATACTAAGTATATCTTCGTATTTGCTTTTAAATTGCTTAATATTTGTATGTCACCTGAAAACACTGAGTAATTAGTTAAAATAAGCTTATTGCTACATGAATAGATAAAAGCTTGAAACACTTACACGATCTTTGATGAAAATATTTCTCACTGAATCAAGTTCCCAAAGTATTTGCTTAAACCACAGTTCATAAGCTGAAATGCAGAATTTTACAACTCATGACTCATTTATTTTTCAAAAGCCACACCTTTACTGCTAGTTTGGCTTTAATGGGTAAATCCTGTTAACTCCTGTTAGGGTGAGCTGTGCAACTGAACGTTGTAATTCTTATTATTCACCTTGGTGGGTGATAATGAAGAGGTGCTCATCGTGGATCTTGTTCCCCTTTCGTTCACTCTGAAGTACTTGTGCTGTCACGATTTTGTCCAGCTACAAATCAAGGTTTCTTGTTTGTGTTGTCACAACCCTCGTCAGATCACATTTGCACAGCAACAGCACATGTGGCATATTGTTTCATTGTGCAAATATTACTGTGCTTGACTAACACTGTAATTGCCATTTGCGTCTCTGTTCTTCCTAGGTATCGCTACTCAGAAGGTGTTTACCTGCAGATATTCTTTGTAGATGATGCCTCCTTTGGCAGCTTTGTTAGTTCCAATCTGTGAGTCATCCACCTGGTCAGTCTGGGCACACTTGTTCGGAAACAACCTATTATTTTCAGAGAGCACATTTGTCATGTTACAAAAAAGAATATATATATATATATTTTTTCTTTTCCCTGGTTTTACAGAGGGCACTTCTACGCGAATAGTATATATATTCTGAGTAACATTGTACGTTATAATACCAGTTTATTTTCCCTGAATTTTTTCCTATCTGATGTCCAGATACATACTGATGCCTTTTTTCAAAATATTGACATCCACTCATGGTTCATTTAAACGTTCCTCGCAACAAGACTAGCATTCAATTTTCTGACTGTAAAGTCGCCTGTGTTCCAGGGATGTGGCAAATAAACTATTTAATGTTTTCTAAACAACCAATCAGATGCAAGTGTTAAAACCCTACCCACCTCTATTAGCTTTGTCCAAGGACATTTGTGTGTGTGTGTGTGTGTGTTTTATGTTTAGTTGCAGGACCTGTATGTTTTTATTTGAGGAAAGTTCATGGAGGTCAGTCAAAATTTAATTCAGTTCCATTAATTCCAGAACAAGTAATGTAGTAAACTGATCAATATCAGTTTAAAAACAAGTTAAAAGTCTGATGGCTGACCCATGAATTGAGAAAATTCAATGCAGTGCCATGGGATGTTAGTACATGTGTATGTGGCAATACTGGGTAAATATTTAAAACAAATCAGGCCAATTTCACCCAATCTGAGAGTAACTGTGGACATCTCTAACATAAAGAATTATGGAGCACGACTGGGTTCAGGAGAGAAATTAATTCAGAAATCATGCCCATGGATTTTCAAATTTAGTTCAACTTAGTCATCCATGCGCATGGTGTAACGGTTTATGGTCTGTTCACACGTGTTTGCAAACAAAGTCGAACACTGCTTTGCACATCTGCACCACTCACACAGTGTTATGTAATTGTTTTGTTTTGCTTGCTGTTTTTTTTTTTGATATTTAGTATCTATTTTATTCCATTCGTTTATCCGTACTGCTCGAACATGTGGGTCGTATAAGTAAATGGCTGTGTCCCTGTGACTTGTTCATCCTTCATTATTTTAGGGTGGTGGCGTAGTTTCACATGAAATTACCTTTAACCTATTGGCTTTCGGTGTTCCCCACACTTATTTAGCATGAAGGTCCCAGTTCCTGATATGCATCAAGTAACTTTTTTGATGCATTGATCTGACAGATTCAGCAATTTTTTAATAGTTTTTGTACATGAACAAATCATGGGTGGGAGGGCACGGTGGTGCAGTGGTTAGCACTGTTGCCTCCCCCTTTTGGGACCAGAGTTAAAGTATCCACCATGGCTCCATGTGTGTGGAGTTTGCATGTTCTCCCCATGTTGTCATGGGGTTTCCTCTGGGTATTCCAGTTTTCCCCCCACAGTCCAAACACTTGCTGAGGTTAATTGGAGTTATTAAATTGCCTGTAGGTGTGCCTTTGTGAGTGAAAGGCTTATGAATGTGCCCTGCAATGGGTTGGTACCCCATCCTGGGTTGTTCCCGGCCTTGTGTGGACAAGCGGTTACAGAAAATGGGTGGATGGATGATCCTGTGATAGACTGGCACCTTGTACCCTTTTCTACCTGCGATAAACTCTGCACCGCCTGCCCCTCCCCTACCAGGACAACCTGGTAAAAGGTGGATGGAAGGTGAAAATCCAGCATGTATTATGTGACATAAACATTATTGCCCACATTCATGTATTTGTTTTTCCAATTTCTATGTGACAGACTAATCTTGTGTGAATGGGATATCCATTTCTCTCTGACATAACCACCCTGAAGAAGCATCTAGAAAATCTAGGCTGTCCATTTGGCAGTTGTTTTCGTTGCGTGACAGGTAAAATCATTTTCAAAGTCTGAGGTGTGGTTAATCAGTAATCTTATTCAGACTAAACTGAAAACATATTGTGATCTTTTCAGAATGAAACTTTTTGTCTCTTGTGAGCCACTCATTCGGTGGCTACACCTGTGAGTGTGGTGTACAGTATTTTGCAATGGAAACGGTATATTTCGTATAGAAAGTGCAATTTAAAATGTGATTTGAAACATTATAATCAGTCACATAAAGCATTTTACATAAGACAAAGCTAGCAACAAGAAACTTGATGCTTTAAAATTATTAATATAAGTTAGTAATTTAGTTTGCTTTCAGGTATACTATTTAAATTATTGAAAATATTTTAAATCCTTTTAATATGTTTGCATGTAAATGGGAAATCTTGGGTTGGATTAAATACTTGGGTGACACTTAACTTGAAGCTATCAGCTATAATGCACTATTGATACCTTCATAATGCATTATAATGTCCAATATAAGAATAAAGGATGCTTTGTAGTGCATTATGAAGGTATCTATAGTGTATTATAGATGAGAGCTTCATAAAGCATTCATAATGCATAATAAACATGGCTATAATGTGCTATGTCTTTTAATAAATATTTATAGGCATGTTTATAATGCTTTGTAAATGCATTATAATGTGTTATAAATATGTTCATAGATTCTTATAGACATGACATTCATAGGAAGTGTTACCAATATTTCTGTGTTGGTTTAAAATTTTAAATACGAACTATGGTACAGTGATTTCCAAAGTCTTACACACAGCATCCAATGCACTCAAGCAATGACCTTGAATACTGATAGTGGTGTGACAGGTAAGGAAGAATTCATTTATTCATGAAAGAGCAGAGAATGGCCACAAGAGGGAGATGTAATGCAGCCTTCACAGTGAAAGAGCCATTCTGGTTGTCAGTGTTGGCTCATTGTTGTTTTCTGCCTTTTCCCTGGCCTGGAGAAGCAGCAGAAAGACCTACGAACACTAGGCTATAATATGAATTAAATCAGCAGCTAAAGTAAATCAATACTCCAGCCAGAGGCGAATTTCCGTGATGCCAGGTGGAGCCAAAGCACAATGATTAGTGTTAAGTCATACACTTCAAACAACACTATCAGCCAGCGAATCAGCTGACGCGGTCACACCGCGCCGACCAATCAGGTTACACGTCATTACCCAGCACAGCCATCAGTGTATCTGGGAAATAACAGCAGGGGAGGCACTGGAAAAGGGACCTCACTGCCTAGCAACTGTAGGACCACTGGTTGCCCCAATGTCCCGTTTGTTTTAGCATCCTTCAACATTAAATCCTGCTGTGTAAATATCCAAGCTCAACAAATTCTTTTCCAGCTTGTACATCTGAGATAAAATGTAAGTTGCATGCGGTATACAGCGCAAAGTTAATGTTACTGTAGGATCTCAGTTACATGCTTGTGTGTGTTTTACAAGTTGAGCATAGAAATTTATTCCTTTTTAGAGTTGTATATTCATCAAGCAGTGGGCCATTCTTTTATTGTACTAAAGATTCAAAAAACTGATCATAGGTCAAAGTAAACAGGAATGACAGAGATGTAATATTTTGGCCATATCCCTATTGATCAAAAAATAAAAGTTCATTTAGTCAGTAGAAAAACTTGAGCCACTATCCCCAGCCTATACACCTCATTTTAGCTATAATTAATATCTGAGGGTTTAAACTGTTCGCTTTTCATGGAGCCAGTGTGAATCTTTGAAACTGAAACACACTGTGGCTTGATTTACTTTAAATCACATACGTACGTCCTAACATTTATTTTCACTCGCCGTCGTGGATAATATATTTATCCCATATGGTCATTCTTAAGCAGAATGGGCAAAATAGTTTAGTTCAACAAGATAAATTAGGGCAGATGTTGCAATCAGAGGCAGGCTTCTCAGTGCAAAGTGCAATTGAATCCTGTGTGATTGTATTTGTCTAAAATATCACTCCTGTAAATACAGAAAAGAGACACCATGGTTATTCTGTCATGAATTATTACAAATTCAGGGGGAGGGGTATAATGGGGAGTGGGTTTTGGGGGTACAGCTATGTCTCTCCAGTTTGGCCCAAGGTGAGTTTAAGTCAGTAAATAATATATTATTTCCACAGGTCCATTGGGGTGTTTTTCACTCCTCTGACATCACATGTAGGCAGGCTTTGACCCAAAGCTGTGTTGCATATTTGTAAAATGCATTAATGTTAATATGCACATCCTATCTGCTGCATCTACCTTAAATTAGCATTCTTCTATAACACAACAGGCCAGTATAGTGTACATACCATGAGTGATAAATCCTTAAGGTATTGATAAGAAACACAGAAAACATCAGTATTAATAGCTAATGATTTTAATAATAGAATGGGCTATAACAGGTCAAAGCAATATAAAGATAATGCCATTGTAAATGGCCTTAATAATTAAGCAAAAATTGATGAATCCTTCTGACAGTTTTGGATGTTCGTTGGCATTTCAATGGCTCATCCTCACACCTCAGCTCCAACTTTAGTTTGTCCTACATCCTGCCTCCCTCACACTAAGTATAGATCTCTTTTAAACCCTCTCAACCATTACCTTCAATCCTACAGCCAGCAGGTTCTTCTTTCCAAGCCTTTCTTTAGCGCACTGCCTATTGAAGCTGACGAGCAATGAAAGGAGCGGTTAACGCTGAAAACGCCCCCGCTGCATTCCCGATTTAGTATATCGACTGGGGAAAAAAATGCGACAACAGAAAATTCCCTTACGATAGGCGTACTGACTACCTTCGACCTGAATCACCTCGGGGAACGAAAAACTTCTGTGCTTCGGTGTAATTGTCAGTAAAAAAAGAGATCATCCCCTCAAATCTGCAACGCTAGACACTATTTTGTGAGGCACTTAGTGCATCAATGATTCTTCTGGGGAATGAGTGAAGAGTTATAATGGCACGCGAAATCCCACAGAGATCCAGAGTAAAGACTTTCCTCAGAGAGACTTCAAATTCAAGTAGATTACTCAGTTAAATTCAGAGGAAACAAATTCTATAATAAACAGAAATAAAGCACTAAATCTAATGCCGCAAGAACCATCTGGCATGGGAAACGTCCAAAGCACTCCGTAATCTATGGATATATTTTAGAGCAGCTAACTTAAATACTCAAATATTTATAGTGCACATACAGCAAAAATAATAAATAATCAGAACAACTCAAAATATGGTACAATAAGATATACTATACATGAGTCTGATGTATTACAATGATTGGTGTTCATTTCTTTATATGTATTACCAAAACAACAATTTCTACTATTCTTGGCACAATGCAGGAAATGGGAGTTTGATGGCTAATCTAGGATCCTGGGCTAATGTCATATCAATTGTAATTTCCATAACTGCAATCAGTTAATAACATTATTCAATACTCACAGTTTATCGGTAGTTAAGGAGACAGGGAAACAATAGTAATAGTAATTAATATAGTAAAGTATTCAATGCAATAACTAATAATTTAGAGAGCAATTTCCAAAAAAAAAAGCAGACACAAGGACAATAAATATGTTTGTTTCTGGAAATTTTATAACACTCATATATATTTAAAATTTAATGCATTCTTTCTTCTATCTGTCTTAGATAATAAACAAGAAAAATATAATAGCTAGGAAGAAAGTGAGAAGGTCCCCTAAAAACACCCTACACACGTAAATGTGAATGTATGTAAAATAGCGCAACTCATGTAACAATGTGTTTTTAGTTGTTTGCTGTTTGCTTGTTCACTTAGCAGCTTCTGGGCTTTTCCTGGACAGAAACCACACCTTCATGGGCTCTTTTTTCCCCTTCATGTTGACGGGTCCCCGGTACTCCAGGTGGAACTGGGAATCTGCATTTTCTGCTGACTGTAAACACCTATGGGACAGATTGCCTGCATCATGGATGGGTGAAAGGGGATTTACACGCCCACTATGGGCAGGACTTTCGTGCACTGGCAGTTGCCCTCTGTTTTCATTGGTCGCTTTATTGCCTGTGTTTGAACCTCACAGTGGTTGACAGCACACAATGAGTCCCATGTTTCAACACCATTATTCTGATTGCTATGCAAACTGCTTGATCATTGACTAGGGATATCCACTGGAAGTCTATAACAGTATCATTTCTACTACTGTTTTAAGCAATTATAAACCCAAGCCAGTTTTTAATGATCTAATAACATCTAACATCTAATAATGATTTCTTAAATATTTCTCACAGCTATCTATCATTGTCAGCTACGTTTAATCTGAATACATTTATAAGCATAATCCTGTTTCACCTATCCTGTGATAAGAATGGGTTACGAGTCTTCAGGGAATCTCAGGACTCACCTGTATGTGTACTCGGAAACATTAATCTTCCCTTTTTCGCCTGTGGTTTCGGTACGACTCGTCAGGTTCACTGTGTTTCCAAACAAGCAGTAGCGAGGCATCCTCTGCCCTATGACCCCCGTCACCACTTCTCCCGTGTGGATCCCAATGGTTATCTGGATGCAGAACAGCCAAAACCAAAAGTTGGCTCTTCTGAACATCGTCTGTTGAGCTGAGAGGGTTTTTAAATGGCGCAGCAGTATTTCCAAAGAGACGTACTCAAGGGCCACCCATGACAGGTAAATCAAGCCCAGACTCTGCTAAGAGATTTAGCCTCTTTCCTGTCATAAACACTTCACATGCCTTCGTAAAATAAAGGTGTCTGTAAGGTCTGGTCCTATTTTATTTACTAAGCAAAGCCTTATTTATGCTCAGAATAAATGTCATATCTGTTTTGACACCATTTGAATTTTGCTTTGGATATCAGTCAGACCAGTACGTGGGTGGTACAACTGGCAGATTGTAATGAGTAAACACGGGAGGGAGAGCTGAGAGCAGATTGGAACATAATGAGATTAAACAAAATAATATATATCTCAGATCAGTCCCTGCCTTCCGACAGGAGGGCTGAGCGACCTCAAGCAGATAACACCACGATTGACTGTACAGTTCGAGATGCTCATGTGCCTCCCATTTCTGGGCTTTAGTTTGTGCTCAGCAGGAAACATTGTGACATCAGCTCCTTGGGGGCATCCCCAGAGGTGAAACGGTACCACTCCCGCACTCCGTGCTTGCCGGGTTACGCAAATCCATCTCCTTTGATGGAACTGGGTCACGCTATTCTCCGGCTGTCCCCATTGGCTTCAAAGTAGCCGGAGTGATTCGACTGGTGCTCGCAAAGGTCAGGCAAATAACACATTTCCAGCGTTACTGGAGCGGTCAAAAAGCCAGGCAGCAGTGAAGTGTTTGTGCGTGCTTTTTCAGGTTTTTCCCCACTGGTTGTTGTTTTGGTGCTCATTTTTGTTCTGCTTCATCTGAACCTCATCCCCCCCCCCACCCAATAAATAAACCAACACAGGTCAGGTTTTTTTTTTAAACCCAAACATACCCCTGACTTCCTGTGGGTCTGTACAGTACAATATGTAACACGGCATAACGTGACCAAAAAAAGCAACTAGGTTCAGAGGAGGATTGACGGTTTGGAGCTGTAGGCGGACACACTGACATGGGCTGGATGTCGACGTGATTTGAGGCTGTGCCTGGTACCGACCTCCATTTCTCTGCTTGCGGTACCATCTGCCCAATAAACAAGCCACAGCCCTCTGGAACGTCAGCAGCCGCCGTCACGGATACAATAACAAACCTAGTTCCTTGGTTTAAACAAAAGTACGCTGTCTAAGATCAAGTCTGCCACAGCCGACGTTGGCCAATTAGATCTGCGTAGCTATTTTGGGTACACTGGAAAGAGGTTGGTGTTATAACTAAGGAAAATATATATGACGAAAGTCAAACCCACCTCCTGTACTGCAAAGGTAACAGAACCATTTTCTGAATTTATGTCACTGGAATTAGGTATTTTGTGATTCCTGGAGTGAGGGGAAATTTGTTTTAGCAGAACACTGTTTGGATTTTTTTTATGGCGATTAATTAATATAATCATGCTTTACGCGAGGAGTTACAATTTCCGTTCGACAAAGAAATGTATGCAACCTTTGAAGAAATTACTTTGGACTCTGTGTTTAGATTAAACATGCTTACTGCTGTTTATGCAAGTAATAAAAAGGCTTTTTCAGGCCGTTTTAATTCATTATATATTGTTTATAGCTGAAGTCGGCCCCGAGAGTGCATTATATGTTACTGCAGTTCCCCGCTGATGAAGAATCCTGATATCATGTCCATTTCTAATGCATTCAACACACTTCCAGGTTTAAAGCCTACGGGTCATCTTATTGCCTGTAAACATACTAGTTCAACGGTCTATCAAAAAAAAGATACTCTCAGCTTCCCAGATTAGCAGCAATGATGGAGTAAGGCAGCCAAATGAAAGCTCCTGGCACCATCACGAAGAACAGCACTCAGGCAGAAATGAATAAAAATGGCACACTGTCATTACAGCTGGGTCTCGTAGCAAAACGTTGTGTCAAAACACGCCTGATGTTGACACAGCCTTCACACGGCAATGCTGAAGAACTGAGCTACCAAAATGTCAGATGTTCTCTTGGTTTGCTGAGATTCAATGGCATTTGAACATAAAATTTTTGAATACGATTAATATTTAGGACATCTTAATACGATCCCACCTAATACTCTATTTCTAAGAAATAGCCAACATCTGTCCATCCAAATATCCATTCATTAATCCATCTATCCATCTTCAAACTGCTTATGCGGTGAAGGGCTGTAGTAAATGATCAGTAGTGGACTAAAAATGTGCCTCCTATGGGTAGGTAGAAAACACCTTTCTAACCTGAACAGGCTCCTCGTCCACCTTCACCTGGCCAGCAATCTCCATCATGTCCAGAGCCAGGTGGCAGATGGACTGAGCGTGGTGAATACATGGCTCTGGGAGGCCACTTACTGTCATGTACTTGTCCCCGACCGTCTCCACCTGCAAGATAAGAGACACCCCTCCATCGTCTGTCCTGTCCACCGAGGCCCAGGGGTGAATTTTAGTCCCTGGGTTCATAGTGGAAACAGCTGGCTACATGTCCCTAAAAATGTCCTGAGACAGTCGTGTCCTTGTCCTTGTGTGTCAGAGGTGAATTACACATGAAAAAGTACTCCATACTGTGAGATCAGTCTAGTTAAAAAAAGAAGTCTCCCTAGCTCTAAAGCAGTGGTCACCAACCAGCAGGTTGAACTGAATACAACTGAATCCAGACCTTGTGATCGTGTATTCCCTCTGGCCAACAAATTTTATTGTCAGGGGACAGGGTCGGCAAATTTTATCATCGAGTATCACCCCCCCAGGTCAGCACTAGACCTTTGCTGTGTGTATTTGATCCTCTTGGAAACATAGGACATCTGTAGATATTCTGCTGCCATCAGATAGGATGGAGCCTTATTTCACAACATTTTCCAGCCATTGCACCACCGTTATGGAGGAAAAAGTGGAGTAGAACCTACCCTGGGCCAGCTGTAAAAGGGATGAGATGGTAAACACTTGCCTCATCTTACCTTGTAAACATAAGGATTCTTCCGGGAATCTGTCAGTATGTCGAACCGGGTGTAGACGTCATTGAGCAGATTGACAATCTTAATGGCACCTTCTGCTGAGGCGTGCTTGCTGCAGAAGGTATTGAAGCCTACAATGCCACTGAAGAGGATGGTGACGTTGTCGTAGCGTTTCGCCGGTACGGGCCGCTTGTGTCGCAGCTCGTTTGCCACCGACGGCGGCAAGACAGAATACAGAAGTCTACGGGGAAAACAGAGAACAGTTCTCCAAGATTTTAGTCATTTTCTAGTCAATAAGTCATCGATCGTGATTCATAGCAATACATTTTGAACATCATTTCTCATTGCTTCACACAAATTTCCAAATGTTTTACTGCATATATCCAAATAAATGGTTTTGTATAAT